>JAPFFP010070675.1:0-24357 GCA_026153255.1 Solanum medicagineum
ATAAGAAAATACTCGCACCATTCCAATTTATACGACACTATTTTTTTCTCCTTTCAAGCCCTTGCTCTAGTTGAATCAATCTTGTGCACTATATAGAAGGGATGGATGTTGCTTGCTAGTTGGTAATAACATTTTATCCTATAATGTCAGTGTCTCCTTGAAGGCTCTAAGACATACTTGCCAATGGGCTTTTCTTAAAGAGGAAACACACTAAACAATTGATATTTCATTTTATCATTACAAAATTACAATGTCTTTGTCCATATATTTGTCATTGGTATTTATAATTATAATTATTATTCTTGAACTAAAAGCATATATTTGTTAAAAAAAATTCTCTGTTTTCACTTAAAGCCCCAACAAACTTTAAAGTCCTAATAGTTGTGTTTCTAATTTATGAATAGTTAGTTTCAAATTTATGAAGGGTTGCAATCTGGACCATAATAGTTTTGCAAGTAAAAATAATACAGAGAGATACAGTTTTACTTTAACCATCAAGCAAATGGATTCTTGGTGTGCACCGACTCCAAAAACAGATTAATGTATTACACCTAACAATTTAGTTATTTGAAATTATTGATTTTGTTTTTTTTTTTTTGTTTGTGTAGTGCTTCAAATAACTCTACCATGAAGCTATGGGATGTTGAACTAGGGCACCTTTTTCATAGCTTGGACAGTCACAGGTAATGAATGTGAACTAATTATGTCTACTTGGAATGAACCCAAGAAATATTAAGTCACTCCTAATACAATTACACTTTTAAATTGTCATATGACAGTCTCGATTATTAGGTTTGTTTACTCATACTAAATTGAACTAGCAATACCTATATACCTATTCCTTTTATTTTGATGGGGATGTGGGGCGATGGAAGAGAGTGGAGGGAGAATGAGGTAACTGTATATCTTTCTATTAGATCATCCAATCTTTATATCATTCTCTTCCATTTTGAATCTAGGGAACCTGTTTATGCTATTGCATTTAGTCCGAATGGTGAATACTTGGCATGTGGCTCATTGGATAACTGCATGAATATATGGTCAGTGAAGGAGGCCAACATTGTACCAAGGAAGGTACCAATATTGTAGCTTGTTTTGCAAACAAGAAGATTTGTGTGTTTGATATTTGAATGTAAAGATTGAGGAGCAATAAGGCAGAAACTTTAAAATTCAAGAAACTGTACCTTGTAGAGAAGCGTTCTTTTGGTTTTTCATCTAGTGTCTGGTTATCCTACAACTATTTTATTATTCTTCTTTTTGTTGCTTGTGAGGAAACTGACATGTCTGTGATTAATCTGATTAGGTGCAGTTTAGCCACACCGTCATTTCCTTGCTCGAAATTGAACCTGAAAACCTAAGGGATCATTTGATTCGAAAATAGGTTATGCTGGATTATAATATAGTTGTTTTGCTTTTATTCATTTTTGAATGTGTTAAAGTTCTTAATTTGAGTGTGGTGTGTCAGAAAGGTACTGTTTTGCCACACAAAATAGCAAATTTAAAAGATGAAGGGCAAAAAATGAATTTACAATATCTCCATCATTTTTGAGATCATACATTTGTACTTTTTGGTCAAAGCATCTACATGTATGTAAACATTCTTTTTTTCAAAAGTAGAAAAGTTTGTCCCTTCATGTTGATATTCTAACTTTGGTTTTTTTAAAAAAAATTACCAGTGCAAAATCATTTTAGTTGATTTATCTGCTTATTTCACAGCAACAAAAATAGATTTTAATGATAATAAATATGTACATGAACAAAGAGTGCTAAAGCCTTTACCGGCATTAGCTAATTGCTACTGGATTCAATGTCTCTATATGGTTAGGGACATTTATAAAGAGTGTTAATTGCTACACCCTGTAAAATTATTAAAATATCCTTTATGAGAGAACTCTTGTATAATGCATCTTCCCAAACATTTTAGACAAATATGAGGTCAGAATCATGATCAGCATGAAAAAGTGTGTAGGAAAATCGTCTTCGCTTATTTTTAGAGCAACCAGATTAAAAGATAATTATTCAGGGCAAAGATATAACTCTAGAAAAGTGCATGACATGTCCAGATTGCTGACTTTTCATAGATTTGCACTTAACTATAGTTCTAATATTTTCTAGGGGATTAGAAAACAGATCAGAAAATTTTCAAAGAAAAATGTACTGTGAGGGACCAAGTTCATAACGCGGACTAGGGCCCCAACAGTTCAAAAAAATTTCTTTTTTGGAGGGGCATTCCAGACTTTTTCCTACCCCTCTTAAACTTATCCTATGACTAATGTAGGTCATATAAGAATAAAAAAGGATTTTAAAACCATTCCTAAGTCTACTATGCATTCTAACAAAGGATCTAGGCTAAAGAGAGTAGAGAGGAACTAGGATTCAAGGAATTCAAGTCGGAGTCTTCCCAATTGATTGTCTATCTTCATCCTAGGTATGTAAGGCTACCCAATGCATTGGGTTTAGTCAATGCACACGCCCTTTCATATATATGATCGAACTGATGTTTAGAGATTGAGTAGCAAAATCTTGTAATCTTAATCATCGAGTTGCTTTCATTTATTGTTGATTTTTCATGCATATTTAAAAATACATTGGTGAATTATATGCTGATTACATAAAGTTGGAGCATTAATTTATGTTCAACATTATGAACCCCAAATTCTAACAGCCTATGTAAGCCATGTTGCATTGACTGAATTGAGGTTTTGATTGTGAATGTATGAGTTAAATAACTTGAGCACGAGGATCATATTTCTTGTATACATACATAATGAGCATCTTACATGTTTTATGTCCTGAGAAAGATTTCTAGGAGTCTAAATGACCATTTGAGTTAGAGTGTTGAATGATCTTATAAGTCCTGATAGCATGTATGATTGATGATCATCATTGGTTTAATTGATAAATGAGTTGATGGAGTTTGATTGGAGTGAATGTACAGATGAGACCGAGGTGACTGATATGAACATATTTTGGCCCTAGAAAGAGTACTGTGTACCGATATAGAGAGGAGTAAAGAACGACTCTAATCTATAAACTACGTCGCCAACGTAGGATAGTTCTGTAGTTAATTCGGGCAACTCTTGTCCCAAAAAGATAGACATTGATTGTATTGGTCATCGTTTACTTTGGCAAATATTGGATTGGTGTGGCAACGACATTACTTTCGCTGTGTATCACCAAACTAAAGGTGGTAGGATTAGATGCTGGTTAAGATAAACTCCCAAGCAATGTATGATATGATATGAAATATTATAAAATGTGTTGCATTACACTTGGTCTATTTTCAAAACATAATTATATTCTTAGATTACATGTTTGCTGAGTTGAGTTATAGATTGTTGAGTTGATTAATGAGCTGAAGCTAATATTTATTTAGGCCTGTATTATTAATGATGTAGATATATGTGATAGAGGACTTCAGGAAGCACATTGTTGAGGTCCAGATTCTTGCTTCTAGACTTGGTGAGCCCTCCTTGCTATTCGAAGGAACCCTTTTCTTTGATCTCTAGTGAGTAGTTCTATTTTATTTGAGCTTTTCAAGGACTTGTCTTGACACTTTTTAGAGTTGGATAGAGGTTACGTAGATATTGTGTAGAGATAGTTGGTTGTTACTTATGTTGCAATTCCTATTCATCAGAAACTATGATTAAAAGAGGCTTAGATATTTGACTTAATCTTTGGTTCTTAATTAAGTATTTCTTTTGTTGTTGAATGTTATATGATGAAAAGGCTAGGTGGTTCTCATGGGGAATAAACAATAGTTCTTCAAGTTCCCTCCACGCCAAGGGTACCCTCTCGGGGCATGAAAAATTTGGTATGAGAGTACAGAGTTCAAAAATCCTAGGGAGTCTATGAAGCCATGTCTAGTAGAGTCTAATTTATGGGTGTGTTGTGCACCACATTTTATAAATAGGAAACTATAGGACACTAGGAATGGTTACACTTCTTATTCAAATTTTGTGAGATAAAGTTTAACTCTATTAAAGTATCTACCTGATTCTTGCATTACGTGCTTGCAGATCATGCCTCCTAATGATACAACCACCCAAAGAGATGCTTCCACCTCTAACTCTGACAATTATCTAGCATAGATGCCTACCTATATGGAGATGAGAGGCTCGGGTGGACTTGCTAGAGCTGTAACGACACCAAAAAGTGCTCGAGAATATGCCTCAGAAGTACTCAGAATTGTAATTTCCATATATATCAAAAAATTTTGCATGATATCAAAAATCCGACTTCATATTCTTCTTCAGGGGGTCATATTTAGGGGGAAGACGGTTTATCCCCAGACTTTAGAGTGAACGATTCACAATTTCAAATTTCAATATGACGAATTCCAGTGAGGTTAGCGCATTGCAGGCGCAACACGCCTCAGTCCTATCCAGTTTTTCAAGTTAGGTCCAGGACTTTTAAGTGTTGGCCCTAAGTGTTCCCATACGTGAAAGTACCTATACTTACCCTTATTGACCTTCATATCACCCAAGACATTTCCCAGTACTCATTCAAACACTTAGTCTTATATTTCCCTAAAAATTCAAGTACCAAAACTCTCTTCGAATCATAAAGAATTAAACCAAGCTTCAAGTCTCCATCTCCAATCTTCTTCAAGGTTTCTTAAAAAGCTAAGGTATGTAGGTTTATTTCATGGGTTCCTTTCACCCATGATGTCCAAAGGTTTCTTTTACTTGAAATTGCTTGATTTAAAGTTTATTGAATCATGGGTCTTAGTTATTATGAACTTGTGACTGTTTTACTACGTTTTGGGCTATGAATCTAAGATCTATTGTGGGATTTGATGAATGGTGTTGATGTATATTTCTTGAGGGTTTTACCGAGTATCTATTGATGGTTTTGCATTGGATTCTCTAGAATGATTTCACTCATGAATTATATGGTTTTACACTAGCACTACATGATCTCTACGTGTTGATAAAATGTCCGGTTTAGGGATATTGAGGAATTGATGGTCCAAGGCATGTCTTATGAGTTGAATAACTATATGATGATGAAAGGAATAAATATATGTGTGTTGAAAACTTGTAAAGCAGATGGTATTGCACATATGAAGCTAAGCCCTTTTTAAAAAATTATACCTCTTGTGATCCTCTTTATGTTAATACAAGGACAACATTTGATGATGATCTACTCTTATGTTTGAATTGTTAGGCTCTTATATTGTTATGTTCTTTGAAATTGTTAATGAGTTATTGGGTTCTTATGCTAAGGTTTATGCTATTGTTAATTGTGAAGCCTACTAGAAGGGGTTATGAACTATGTTATATGCTTTACCCTCTAGTACAAGGCCAATTTCTACATGTAAGGGTTATGAACAATGTTGTACACCTTACCCTCATGTATGAATCAATGTTAGTCACTTACACAAGTCCACACGTAGGGGTTATGAACTATGTTGCCCTCCTTACCCTCGTGTATGATTGAGGTTATGCTAGTTACACACATGAAGGGGTTATGACCTATGCTATCTTTACCCTCATGTGCTTCTCACTTATTCATTTCTATATCTAGTGGTTATGAACTATGATCTACTACTTACCTCGTGTATGATTTGGGGTTATGCAATATACACACGTACTCATTTGTACATGTAGGGGTTATGAACTATGATATAGTCCTTGCCCTCGCGTATGATTTGGGGTTATGCAATATACTCATGTGAAGGGGTTATGAAGTATGTGGTATACATTACCCTCATATGCACTCGTGTAGGGGTTATGACCTATGCTACCTTCTACCGTCAAGTGCCATTCCTTATCTCTCATTTACATGTTGGAGTTATCAAGTATGCTATCTCTTTACCCTCATGTACTACTATTACCTACTAGGAGGGGTTATGACTCGTGCTATATCCCTCACCCTCTTGTACAAGGTATTTGGATGATCTAATCATGTCACCTTATTTTTTAAGCAAGTTATGCACGTATGATTATTTTCAAGCATATTTTACTGCAAGAATTGTTCATGTATGCCATGGTGATAATGTACTCTCTCTTGCTATGATTATGTATTTTTATTATGTCGCTTCTCTCTTGTTGCATTACATCCCACATACTTCGTACATTCCAATGTACTAACGCATACTCTATGGCTATATGATATCACCAAATATTAACCGGAGCCCCACTTGAGCATCTCCGCCCATGTGGCTAGTATAGTTTAACTCAAGCTTTTTGGCGAGTCCTCTATTCCGGGAATGTTACTTACGATCTCTTGCTATGTATTGAACTATCTGTCTTTTATTTGTACTTTGACTACGAGGGTGAGCCCGGTTGCTTGTCTTGGCCCCAGCTTAGTATCTATGTTTAGACGTGTTGTTGGATATGATATGTATCTATGCAATGAGTCTTGACCCTCTTATTTCTTATGATATGGAGGTTTACCCTTAGTCATTTTCCCTTGATTATGCTTATCTATTATTGTCATCTTAAATTGCTTCTGCGCCAAGGATGTGTAATGATATGCTATGAGGCTTGTTTAGGGTTCCTTCAGGTTCCCCATTCGCCGGTCATGCCTAGGCCCTAGGCTTGGGTCATGAAAAAGTTGGTATCAAAGCACTAGGCTGTTAGATCCTCGGAGTCCAACATAGAGTCTTATTCATTGTTGTGTTGTGCACCACAACTATAAGTAGGAGGTGATGAGACATTTTAGGAGATGTTTCCCTTCTTCATTTTCTAAGTCGTGCTATAGAGTTGAAATAAGTCTCTCCCCTCTAACAATTGTTCTTGTCCATGGTAGTTGATCATGCCTAACACAAGAGGAAGAAGAGACCGCACTCTCGAGGGCTAATCAGCTAATGGAGAGCTTTGGGAGGCTCTCACTTTGCTTGCACAAGTTTTGGCCAACCAAGCCAATCCAGGGGCCCAAGCCCCTCATGCTCCTACACTTACTTCTCGGGTACGAAACTTCATAAGGATGAGCCCACCAGAGTTCAACAAGTTAAGGGTGGATGAAGACCCACAAGAGTATTGATAAGATTTATAAGGTATTGGCCATCATGGGTGTTAGATCGGAAGACAAGGCGTAATTGGTGGCCTACCAACTCAAAGGAGTAGCATAAATATGGTACAGTCAATGGAGGGAGGAGACTGGAGTCAACAATGTGGTTCCATGGGAAGAGTTCAAGGCGGCCTTTCTTAATCAGTTCTTTCCTCTTAAGCTTAGGGAAGCCAAATTGGTAGAATTCATGAATTTGAGACAAGGGTCAATGAGTGTGAGGGAGTATACCCTCAAGTTCAAACAACTCTCTAATTATGTTCTTCACTTGGTTGCCGACCCAAGGGCTAAGATGAACAAGTTCGTGATGGGTGTCCTCGACTTAGTGAATGAAGAGTGCCAGTCCACTATGTTGATTAATGATATGGATTTGTCTAGGCTCATGATTTATGCCAAACAACTTGAGGGTTAAAGCTTAGGAAGAAGAGGAGTGGAGAGTTCAAGAGGGCTCGGTTTTAGGATGACCAGTTCCAACAATGTATCGAGTTTCTAGGCCAAGGGTGTTGTAGTGCTCCAAACAAGAGGTTTGCTATGGAAGTAATGGATAGACCAAGGTTCCAAGGAGGCAACGGTGGAATGAGTTTTCCAAAATGCCCACAATGTGAAAAGCATCATCATGGAAAGTGCTTAAAGAATTCAAGAGTGTGTTACGGGTGTGGGAAGGAAGGTCACAAACTTATTGATTGCCCTTATGTCCGGAACAAGGGTGAGGAGGGTTGTCCTTAAGGTCACAGTTGCCATGTGAATCAAGAGGTCCAAGGTTGGTATATTGATTAAGAAGGTGCTCTAAGATGTAATGGTTTCTATTCTCTTCGAATGAGGAAAGGGATGGATAATGTGCCCGATGTTGCTACCAGTATGTTGAAGTTTCCTTTTGTTTCTAGTGGGCTTCATGTGTGTTCCAGATTGTTATATGGACTTTTGGTGACTATTCCATTAGTTAGTCTATTGTTGCATTTAGGTCTTGACATTGTTTTGTTGGATTAGATATGGTGGATTTTGATGATTATACTTGGGAAAGATTAGTTGCATGCATGTTGTGTCCCCATTGATGGTAGAGCCCGTAAGGTTGGATTTCAATTCCCTAATAACCCGTCTTTGAGTGGTAGTGAAGGGTAAGTCCATTTCTTATTTTAGGGTACAATTGATCTCCAAGGGATTGCATTTATCATCTTATAAGAGTTAGGGGGTGTTGAGCCTATGTTATTCCTATTGAGTTGTTTCCGGTGACCAATGAGCTATTGTATGTTCTTTCTGGTATGTTGAATTTGGGGTGGTTTCTTTTGGTTTGACTTATGCACCGGTGATACTATATGTCTCATGAATAGAGTCTTTAATTTCTGCCTTGTTACATTTGTGGTGATCCTTGTTGATGATGTGTTGATGGTTATCAAAAGTGAGAAAGAGCTTGTGAATCATTTGCAGGTGATGTTGTGAATTCAGAGGAGGTGAGATTGCTTGGGTGGCAAGAAGGCGGTTGGAGGAGTCATCAATTGACAAGGTTGGGTGACGTTGAGAAGGGTGTTGTAGTGGCTTTGATGGTTTCAAATCTTCTATGGTTGAAGGGGTCTAGTTAAATAAGGCTTTGATTTCCATCTTTATATAGCTGGAGGTCTTGGTGAAGGATGGCTGAGTGGAGGTTGTCTCTCAAGGGGGAGATGGTGGTTCATGGTACCAAGTGGACTAGGTATGGTTAAAGTTGACAAATGAGTTTTGTTCGTGAGTCCTTATAGAGTGTAGAGGAAGGTTGGTGAAGTTGCATACGAAGGGGAGTTGCCCAAGGATATGGTGATGGTTTGCCCGATTTTTCATGCTTCTAGGTTGAGGGGATGTGTTAACTCTAGTGCTATAGAACTCCTTGAGGTTGTGGTCGTTCTGGAGGATAATTTGGCTTAGGAGAAGGTCCAGGTAGAGGTATTGGATGGAAGGGTAGAAAGGTTGATTGATAAGGATGTGGTATTCATTATGGCTCTTTGGAAGATTCACTTAATCGAAAGATTCTCTCGAGGAGCAGGCATGGAGAAACAATATCCGTATATCTTTCATTTCTATTCAAGCTTATGATGACATGTTAAGTATTTTCATGATTCCAAGCCTTATGTTTCAGCCTCTATGTCATTTGCCTGCATCCATATTTGTGTTGACTAGTTCATGACGATTTTGACACTTATGTTGATGTTTTGAAAATGGTGTTTTAAATGTATTGTTGCATTCTTGTTGGGACTGATTTGTTCATGATTACTCTTATCACATATGTTTCTTTGAGATTCAGGGACGAATGTTCCCAAGGGGGAGATATTGTAACGACCCCAAAAAGTGCCCAAAAATGTTCCACGGAAGTGCTCGGAATTGTAATTTCCATATATCTCAAAATTCGGGTGTGATATTAAAAATATGACTTCATACTCTTGTTCAGGGGGTCATATTTAGGGGAAAGAGGGTCTAACCCTAATTTTAGAGTGAAAGATTCATAATTTCAAATTTCAAAGTGACGAATTCCAGTGAGGTTAGCGCGTCACAGGTCCGACGTGCCTCAGTTTAAATTCTGTCTAGTTTTTCATGTTCTGTCCAAGACTTTTATGTCTTAGGCCTAAGTGTTCCCATATATGAAAATACCTATGCTTAGCCTTATTTCACCCTGATATCACTAAAGAGATTTCCCAATACTCATTCAAACACTTAGTCTTATATTTCTATCAAAATTCAAGTGCCAAATCCCTCTCCGGATCTTAAGGAATTCAACCAAGCTTCAAGTCTCCATCTACAATCTTCTTCAAAAACAAAGGTATGTGGGTTTCTTTTATGGGTTCCTTTCACCAATGATGCCCAAAATTCCTTTTACTTGAAATTATATGATTTAAAGTTGATTTACTCATGGTCTTAATTATTAAGAATTTCACTGCACATGATGTTGAGGTTTATGAAATTATGACAGTTTTACTTGTTTTGGGCTATGAATCTAAGAACTATTGTTGGATTTGATAAAGGGTTTTAATGTATCTTGATTGAGGATGCTACCAAGTATCTATGATGGTTTTACATTGGATTCTCTAGCATGATTTCACTCTTGAATTGCATGGTTTTACACTAGCACTACACACCCTCTAAGTGTTCGATAAAATGTCCGGTTTAGGGTCTTGAGAAATTGATGGTCCAAGGCATGTCTTATGAGTTGTATGACTATATAATGATGAAAGGAATAAATATATGTGTGTTTAAAACATGTAAAGCACCTATGGTATGGCAAATACGAAGCTAAGCCCTTTTTCAAAAATTATACCTATTGTGAGCCTTTTTATGTTAATAAAAGGGCAATGTTTGATGATGATCTATTCTTATGTTTGAATTGTTAGGCTCTCATATTGTTATTTTCTTGGAAATTTTTGATGAGTTATTAGGGTTCTTATGCTAAGGTGTATGCTATTGTCAATTGTGAAGCCTACTAGAAGGGGTTATGAACTATGCTATATGCTTTACCCACTAGTGCAAGGCCAATTTCTACACGTTGGGGTTACGAGTTATTTTGCACACCTTAAACTCATGCATGAATCAATGCTACTCTCTTACTCATTCCCACACGTAAGGGTTATGAACTATGTTATACTCCTTGCCCTCGTGTATCGTTGAGGTTATGCTAGGTATACACATGTAGGGGTTATGACCTATGCAACCTTTACCCCCATGTGCTACTCACATACTCATTTCTACATGTAAGGGTTATGAACTATGATGTACTCCTTACCCTCGTGTATGATTTGGGATTGTGCAATATACTCATATGAAGGGGTTATGAACTATGTGGTATGTCTCACCATCATATGCACACATGTAGGGGTTATGACCTATGCTACCTTCTACCCCCATGTGCTATTCATTATCTCTTGTTTACATGTAGGGGTTATGAACTATGTTATCTCTTTACCCTCATGTACTACCCTTTACCTACTAGGAGGGGTTATGACACATGCTATGTCCCTCACCGACTAGTACAAGGTATTTAGATGATCTAATCATGTCATATTATTGTATTAAGCAAGTTTTGAAAGTATTATTATTTTCAAGCATACTTTACTAGAAACATTGTTCATGAATGCCATGTTGCTAATTTACTATCTCTTGCTATGGTTATGCATTTTGATTATGTCAACTATCTCTTGTTGTATTGCATCTCACATACTTAGTACATTCTAACATACTAACGCATACTCTATGCCTACTTGATATCACTATATTGGAATCCGAGCCCCGCTTGAGCATCTCTACCCATGTGGCTAGTACGATTTTACTCAAGCTTGTTGGTGAATCCTCCATCCTGGGGATGTTACTGATGATCTCTTGCAATGTATTAAACTATCTTTCATTTATGTATACTTTGACTATGAGGGTGATCCCAGTTGCTTGCTTTGGCCCCTGCTAAGTATCTATGTTTAAAGGTGTTGTTGGACATGATATGTATCTATTCTATGAGTCTTGACTCTCTTGTTTCTTGATGTTTATTACATAGCGGTTTAGCCTTAGTCCTATTTCCTGTTATTTATGCTTATCTCTTACTATCACCTTAAATTGCTTCTGCAACCAAGGATGTGTAGTGACATGCTATGAGACTTGTTTGGGGTTCCTTCGGGTTCCCCATTCGTCGATCAAGCCTAAGCCCTAGGCTTGGGTCGTGACAAGAGCCACTGGGGTTCCATAATAACCCACTACTTCACCTTTCCCTATTACGAATGTTGATTTCCAAAGAGCTATCACTATGCTCACTTACCTAGTAGCCACCAAGAGTGGGAATCGGAGTTCACAGGTGCCTAATTCTAGTTCACAAGAGATCACTACTACAACCACACTTAGGGATTTCTTGACGATAAACCCACCAGTATTCACGGTGTCAAAAGTTAAGGAGGACTCCCAGAACTTCATTGATTAGAGGTGGAAGGTTCTAAATGCGATGTATGTGACTGAGACTGAGGGAGTTGAACGTGCTTCCGATCATCTTAAAGATATGTTCAACATTTGATATAACCAGTAGGAAGAGGGCCACGGTAAGGATGTTGAGTTGCTGGTGGAGTGAATATGAGAGTGCTTTCCTTGATCACTTCTTTTCTCAGGAGTTGAGAGAGGCCAAGATTGAAGTGTTTATGAACCTGAAACAAGAAGGATTGATGGTCAAAGTGTACAACATCATGTTCATCTAACTACCAAGGTATGCTCTGGAGATGGTCCAAGACATGATGGCTAGAATGAGGAGAGTTCATATGTTGCTTAGGTAAACACATGAAGAAGAAATGCAAAGCAACTCTGCTTATCCCAGGCATGGACATCTATAGACTCATGTTTAATGTCCACCAACTTGAGGGGGAAAAGAATAGGGATAGAGATGAGAATCTGAGAAAGAAGGCTAAGTTAGCAGGGCCCAAGCCTAGCAAAACTAAGAGGAATAAGGGAGATATGTCCTACTTTGAAAAGAGGCCTCCAACTTATGCACCATCTTCAGCGAGTGCACCAGCTCAAAATAACAAGTATGATCAGAAGTCCCGAGGTCTGCCAAACCTCGGGACAGAAGGTTCTCAATCACAAGCTAGTGTGACCCTGGGTTTGACGGGGAATCCAACTTGTGGAAGGTGTGGCACGAATCATTTGGGAGACTGTAGAGGAGAGGGAATGACAGCTATAAATGTGGCAAGATGGGTCACTTCCAAAAGGAATATCTGATGTGGGGAATAAGGCCCAATCTTCTACTATAGCATCACCAGCGAAAGGTGATCAGAGAGGTGCTGCACTAGGGATAGGCGGTAGAACAAACCACGTATATATGATAGAGAACCAACGGGACGGAAAGGTTACACTAGATGTTATCCTTGGTATGCTTTGAGTGTTTACTTTTGACTGTTATGCTTTGCTTGATGCAAGTACAACTCTGTCACTTATGACGCTATATGTGGCTAGTAGATTTGAGATCTTTTCTAAGTGTTTGTTTGAATCTTTTTCTGTTTCTACTCCTGTTCTTGAGTTTATTTTAGTCGAAAGGTTCTATAGAGATTGTGTAGTGTCCATCTTTCATAGGGATACCTTGGCTGACTTGATAGAGTTGAATATGGTTGATTTCAGTGTGATCCTTCGTATGGATTAGTTTCATGCTTGCTATGCCTCCATTGCTTCTAAGACCCAAATGGTTAAATTCCAATTCCCGAATAAACTTGTCCTAGAGTGGAAGGGAAATCCTGTTACACCTAAGGGTAAGTCTATTTCCTACCTTAGTGCTAGAAAGATAATCTATAAGGGATGTATTTATCACATCTTGTGCGTTAAGTCTGATGATGTTGAGTCTCTACCCTTAAGTTAGTTTTATTATGAATGAGTTTCCTGAGAATTTTCCTAGAATCTCTACCAATGGGGAGATTGATTTCGAGATTAATTTTCTCCCCGATACTTCACCTATCTCTATTCCACCTTATAGGATAGCCCCTACTAAGTTGATACAGTTAAAAGGGAAGTTGAAAGATTTGCTAGAGAAGGGCTTTGTTCGATCGGGTGTTTTACCTTGGGGTGTTTTTTCCTATTCGTACGAAAGAAAGATGGGTCTCTCAGATTGTGCATTGATTATAGGCAACTGAATAAATCATTAGAAAGAATAAATATCCTCTCCCTAGGATACATGACTTGTTTGATCAGCTTCAGGGTGCCACGGTTTTCTCCAAAATAAACCTGAGATCAGGCTATCACCAGTTGAAAGTGAGAGAGTATGACATCCTAAAGGTGTCTTTCCGCAAATAATATGGTCATTCTGAGTTTTTGGTGATGTCCTTTGGGTTGGCAAATGCACTTACAACCTTTGTGGACTTGATGAAGAGAGTAGTGTCTGTGATTGTGTTTATCGACAATATTGTGGTGTATTGTAGAGTGGAGGAATATGCAGATCACCTTAGAACTGCTTTACAAACTCTCAAGGATAATGAGTTATATGCAAAATTTCCAAAGTGTGAATTTTGGCTGAAGTCCACTGTTCTTCTAAGCAATATTGTCTCGGGCAATGGCGTTGAAATAGATAATCAAAAGTGAAATTTAATAGTGATAATTGTTGAAAAATCATGCAATTTAATAGTGAAATAAGATGAGTAAACTCAATGAAAATTAACCCACCAATATAGTTGTATAACCCTCATGTAGGGCCTCTTGAAATCCATCACAAAAGTTCATAATAGTTCGTAATTACATAGCTCAAAATGTGCATAGTCTCAATAGAAAAAAATAATTCATGAAATAAGCTTGAAATAGACATTCATTCATAATCAATCAATACTTATTAAAACCCAAACATGATTTGTGTTCACATTTCATAATAAGAGATACCTATAGGTAATACTACTTGAGAACATGCAATTTCCATAAAAAGAGAAGGGTTGGGCTCCATGAGTGAAAGGACCCATGGATGAAGACCTACATACCTCAAACCTTGAATTCCTTGAGTCCTTGAGCTCCAAAATTGAACTTGAAATCCTTAGATTTGCATGAGAGAATTGATAGAGTCTTAGAGAGGGTTTAGTGTGCTATAGAGTTGAAAATTGCTAAGTATGGGAGATTTCCCGTTCAAGTGGGCATGAGGCTATAACTCCAATGCCCTTGGGTGAAATAAGAAAATCAAAAAAAATATTGCATGGTCCGCACCCTTGGCGCGACGCGGACCAGACGCGGAGCATGAACATTACTAGTCCGCACCCCAGGTGCATCGTGGCCTGGACGCAGACAAATACTAGATATTAAAAATTAGGGATAATTATTTTTCGCTATAGGTCTTCTAAAATCCAAGCTATACCTATTTCCAACTCAATTTTGCCCCCTGATCGAGAATATGAAGTCATATTGTTGAGATTACTCACAAATTTTGAGATATATAGAAATTACAATAATAGCGCATTCCGAAGCACATGAGGGTTGTTTCATTGACACCATATATGACTAGTAGATTTGAGATTCCTCCCGAGTGCTTGATTGAGATATTTTCTATTTCTACATCTGATGGTGAGTCTATCCTGGCTGAGAGGATCTATGGGGATTCCTTACTGTGTACCCATCATAATGATATTCTTTATAATTTGATAGAGTTTGAAATGGTTGACTTTGATCTAATTCTTTGCATGGAGTGGTTCCAAGCATGTTATGCCTCTATCGATTGTAGAACTCGAACTATCAAATTCCAATTTCTTAATGAGCCCATCATACAGTGGAAGGGAGATTCTGTTGCATCTAAGGGTAAGCTTATTTCTTACCTTAAGGCCAGGAAACTAATCTCTAAGGGATGTATCTATCATCTCATGTGAGTTAAGTCTGATGATGTTGAACTTTTTACCCTCGATTTATCTCAATTGTGAATGAGATTCCTTAAGTATCTCCTAAGGATCTTTTAGAAGTCCCTCATGATGTCATTTAAATACTTAAGCTTTAGTTTGTTATTCCTGTATACCTTAAAATGTCACTGGGTGGCATAGTGACCAGACTATTTGAACTCACTTCGTGTTGTACATTAAATAATTATCTCTTTTTTTTTTGGTCTATGATACAACCATTGTGATATTGAAATTAAAATTGATACAGAGATATATGTTGTTTATTTGAGTAAGCCTTAAATGAGGAAAACTCATTTTATCCATATTCAATATTCTTTGCTAGAAGCAAAATCTCTTGGAAATTCTCCACTGTGTAAATACAAGCAAAATGAACAGATAAGTTAGTAAAAAAAAAAGAGTCAATGTGTTGCCTTCCCTTAGAGTGTGTTTCAACTGAATCGGGACACCTCCTCTCAATCTGTTTACACTTATTAGATAAATTTAGAAGAAAAGAAAAGCTTAATACGATAAACTTATGAAGTCAATATTTTATATTATAAATTACTTTCTCATAAGGGAATAATCCACCATAAAGAATAGTATTTCTTCTCTTTCGTAGAAGCCATAATATCATAATAGGTACTATAGCAATAATTTGTCCTAGTCTTTCATTACCATATGTATTTCTCCTTTCCTGTAGATTCTCTTTTTACTTGTATCCATGGTCCTCACAACACAAACAATTAGGATCTACAGAGCTGTCCCATCTAGTAGCGGCACAAATTTTATTACTCCTTTTCCCATCTAAGAAACAAAATTTGAAATTGGAGTTAATATCTTAGATAGTCACTCAATTATTAGTTCTTTCCATAAAAAGTTACTCAACTATTAATTGTTTTCACAGAAGGTCACTGAACTTTCTTTTTTAAGCTCAAAGTCACCTAACTAAAAAAATTTTGCATGGAAAGTCACTCAACTACACATTCTTTTATTTTTTAACTCAAAAGTCACTCAATTATTGGTATTTCACGTAGAAAATCACTCAATTATTATAATTTCACTTAGAAAGTCACTTGACCAATTTATATAATTTTTCCATTTAATTTTGTTGAATATTTTTTTATTTTAAATGATTTTCTTAAAAATAATTGGATGGCCTTTTTAATTGTTTTATTAAATTTTGTTGAAACACAAATTTTACTTTAACCTAATGTTTTTGAAAAAAATAATAAAATACTCATTTTGGTTTTCTTTATATTGAAATATAGTTTTGCTTAAAATTTTGTGTTAAAACTCAAGTGTTTAAAGACATTAGATTTTGGAAGACAAATTGCAGCCAAAAAAAACAACCACCTGTAAATACATCAAAAAACAAAAAAAACAATTGAATTTAATGAGGAAATTCATTCTAGAGGTAATTTCATCATCTTCTTTTTTTTTCTCGTGTAAATTACATTATTGGCACAGACGGTAAAGTTCTATTGCTGCCCTTTTAAGTTTAATTTTTTTAAAACAATAAATTGCTCATTTTAATTATTATTTTATGAAAAAAAGGTTACATTTCGACAAAATTTAGTAATATAATTTAAATAAGCATCTTGTCATTTTAAAAATTTTAATTTAAAATAAAAATTATGTTTCAATAAGTTTTAATAGAATAATTAAAATGAGCATGTTAATGTAACGCCCCCATAAAATTATTGAAACACCCTTTAAACATAGTCGTGGGCAACACGCGTCTTCCGAAGCTCCGATGGAAAATCCGAGACCGGATTTGTAATCAGCGCAGATAATCGAGTGGGGAAATGGTCTTGACCATATTTAAGAGCAACCGGGTCAAAAACTAATTTTCGCTAATTAATGGCGAAATAGTGTTGATATTCGTCCCTGGTGCGACGTGGAGGGTGCACGGACTAGCACTTAAAGTTAATTTTTTAATATTTTCAATGGGAATTGAAATTTTCTAAAAATTCGCGAAATACACTGGTCCACACCCCTGGAGCGTTGCAGACCAGTTTACCAATTTTAAACTTTTTCTTTTAAATTTTAGGAAGGGTATTTTTGTCATTCCCAACCTATTTTTATGTCCTGAAAGGTGTTTTTAAGTCTAAATTCGTATGGAAGGGTTTCAAAAATCCACGTTCTTTTAAGCCTAAGCGTAAATTCTTAGAGGAGAAGAAGAGATAGATTGAGGATTTCCAAGTTTAAGGTTAATATTTCTTTGAAGATTTGTACAATCTTCATCACATGTATGTAAAGGTTACCCAGAACATGAATTATTGTTCTTCCATGTGCCCCAATCCATGTAGTAGGTTGGTAGTTGATAGGTCTTGAAGTATAATTCTTGAAGATTTTCTTGAAATTTATCTTTAATATCTATACAATATCTTAAATTGATCATCATCATATATTGAATTAACTGTTTGCATGTATTCTTGTCTAATTATGCATTTACCTTACATGAAATCTCTGTTAAAGACTTCAAGAATGAACTTAGGCGTAATGTCTAGAGCCTTGATTGTCTGACTGTATTGATTGCTTGGTCTAAGTCTTGAGATGATTATGTTGATGGCTGAAGTAGATGGAACTAGTGTTCTTAGAGTCTAAATGAGGTTGAACCTTAGCTTTGAAAGGAAGAACCCATTCCTTGAGTAGATAGAATGTCAGATGAGATAAGGTCCCTGCCTAGGGGGGGGGGGATTGGTTGTATAACAGCCTAATGATGATAGACTTATGAGCATATTAAGTCCTAGGAGGAGTATTAACACTGAAGTAGGTAAGAGTGAGTCCCACTCACATTTATTAACTACGTGGCCAGCGTAGAAAAGGGTTTGACCATGAAAGTGGATGTTTCCTTGTCCCGTAGAGGATTTGACAGACTTCTTTGGGATCCCTGATAGACTCGTCCTTTACCCCGGCAAGGTACTGGACGGATGTGGCAATGACATCTCTTTGTTGCATCATCACTGGCTCATAGGTAGTGATTATCAGTTATAAAAACTCCTGTATCGGTTTTATGTTGATAGTACTCTGAGATTGATGTGATCGTGTGATGTCTGGATGGATAGCGCTATGATAAAGTCATGTTCCTTACTCTAAGTTGATGTGAGTGATCGATGAGTTGATGTCATTGTAAATTGTATAGCCGTTACTGTTACTTTAGCCCATTTTACATATAGTACATTCCACGTACTAATGCCCTTTTGGCACTGCATCATTTTTGGATGTAGATTCTGTAGACAAAGGACTTCAGTGGGCTAATTATTGAGGTTCACAGATCCCCAGAGATAGACTCGCTTTCAGAGGACATATTCATCTTTTTATCTATTTTGAGTTATTTCATTTGTTATGGTAGCCATGACCTGTCATGGTACCTTCTTATGCAATAGTTATAGAGGCTTCATAGACATAGACGTATGATGGTTGATGTTAGGGTCCTTTTCTCCCTGTTCCTTCTTTATACTGAGATTGTTCTTTTTTACTCGTATTCTTTATGATAGATAGAGTGGATAGTTTATAGCCCACTGATAATTAGTTATTTCTTTGTTATCCACTAATGAATAGATTGAACAAATGTGATGAGACTAGATGGTTCACTTGGGGACTAGCAATAGTCTCCAAGTGCCAGTTATGCCTAGTGTACCCTCTCGGGGCGTGAAAAATGTGGTTTCAAAGAACAGAGTTTGAGTGTCCTAGGGATTCTATGAAACCGTGTTTAGTAGATTCTTCTTTATGGGTGTGTCGTGCACCACAATTCATAAGAAGAAGGCTATAGGACATTAAGAAGTGTTACCTTTCTTCTATGATCTGGATTCGTGAGATAGAGTGTAACCATGTTGAAATCTCATTTTAACTCGTGCTTTACATGCTTAAAGAAAATGCGGCCAATGAGAACATCCGCTCATAGAGATGCCTCAGCCCCAGCTTCTGCAAACACCAAACATAAGGTCCCGGTCTAGCCAGAGGCTAGGAGATAGGGAAGCCCTGCTATGACTGTCGAGGTCCCACAGGCACCCCCTGCTCAGCCCCAACCAGCTCATTGCAAAAAGGAAGAATTTAGGGGAGCCATCACCATGCTGATTCAGCTGGTCGCCTCCCAAGGTAATAGCCGAGGTTTCAAGCTCACAGGAGCCCTCAGCTGACACTAGACTTAGAGAATTCTGGAGGATGAACCCGCCAGTGTATACCGAGTCTATGGTTGAGGAGGACTCGTAGAATTTCAATGATGAAATGTATAATGTCCTTGAAAGCGATGTATGCTGATGAGCTTGAGGTAGTGGAGCTTGCTTTCTACCAATTGAAAGACGTTGCTAATGTTTGGTACAACCAGTGGGAGGAGAGTAAGGGTGAGAATGCGGAGTCTGCAGCATAGGAGGAGTTTGAGACTGCCTTCCTTGACCACTTTTTTCCTCAAGAGTTAAGGGAGGGTGAAGATGGATGAGTTCGTGAACCTGAAGCAAAAATGAATGACAGTGAAAAAGTAATGTCTCAAGTTTATTAAGTTGTCAAGGTATGCTCCAGAGATCGTGCAAGAAATATGGGCAAATATGAGACAGTTTATGTCTGGTCTGGGAATACATAGGCAGAAAGAGTGTAAGGCGACTTTGCTGATGCCCGACATAGACATCTCTAGAATCATGGTGTATGCCGAATAGATGAAGACGATAAGAGGAAACATGGAGAAGTAGATCGATAGAAAGGCAAAATCAGCTGGGCATAAGTCTTTCCAATAGAGACAAAATAAGGGTGGCAAGTCCTACTTTCAGAAGAGATCATCTCATCATGCCCCTTCTATAGTAAGTGCGCCCGTTCAGCCAAACAGGTATGATCAGAAATCTCATGGTTACAGAAATTCCAGGGCTCAGGATGCACAATCTCAAGCTAGTGTGACCCCAGGTGTGAAGGGAAAGCCACCCTGTGACAAGTGTGGTAAGCTTCATCTGGGTAAGTGCCATGTGGGGAGAGATGTTTGCTAATCATGTGTACAGACTGGTTACTTCAGTTATGAGTGTCCAAAGAGGAGGCGAGGTGAAGGAAAAGCAAACCACAATCCTCTGCAGCACCCCCAACTAGCATTCAGCAGAGGGGTACTACTACAGGTACAAGAAGTGGGACAAACTACCTTTATGCGATGGGTAATCGACAGGAGCAGAAGGCTGCACCAGATGTCATTACAGGTATGCTTCAAGTCTTTGCGTTTGATTATTATGCATTGCTTAATCTTGGTACCACTTTTTCTTTTGTGACTCCTTATGTGGCTAGTAAGTTTGGGATCCTTCCAGAGCGTTTGCTTGAACCTTGTTCTATTTCCACTCCTACTGACGAGTCTATATTAGCTAAAGGGCTTACAAAGATTATGTAGTATCCATTTATCATAGAGACACCTTAGCTGACTCGGTAGAATTAGAGATGGTTGATTTTAATGTGATACTTGGCATAGATTGGCTTCATGCCTATTGTGCTTCTGTCTGTAGAACCTGAATTGTTAAGTTTCAATTTCCTAATGAGCCTGCTCTCTAGTGGAAAGGGGGTTCTGTTGCACCTAAGGGCAAGTTTATCTCTTATCTTAGAGCCAGAAAGTTGATCTCCAAGGGTTGTATTTACCACCTCGTATGAGTTAAGTCTGATGATATTTAATCTTCCACTCTTGAGTCAGTCTCGATTGTGAATGTGTTTCCTGATGATCTACCGAGAGTCTCTCTTAATAGGGAGATAAACTTTGGGATTGATGTCTTCCCGAAGCCAAACCCATTTCAATTCCACCTTATATAATCGCCCCCGCAAAGTTGAATGAACAATTGAAAGACTTGTTAGAGAAAAGTTTCATAAGGCCTAGTGTCTCACCTTTAGGTGCTCCTGTACTATTCTTGTGTAAGAAAGATGGGTCTCTTAGAATGTGTTTAGACTATCGGCAACTGAACAAGGTCGGGTTACCATATTAGTTGAAGGTAAGGGAAAGTGACATTCCTAAGACAGCCTTTAGGACACGATATTGCTACTTTGAGTTCTTGGTTTCGTCCTTCGGGTTGACAAATGCACCACTAGTTTTCATGGATTTAATGAATAGGGTATTCAGACCATATCTGGTTATGTTCGTAATCATATTTATTGATAATATTATGGTGTATTCAAATGATGAAAGGGAGCATGCTATCACCTTAGAGTTGTTTTGCAAACGCTCAAAAATCAAGAGTTGTATGCGAAATTCTCAAAGTGTGAGTTTTGTCTCAGGTCTGTGGCTTCCTAGGCCATGTTGTTACAGGAGACGGTATTCGGGTGGATACTCAGAAAATTTAGGCAGTTAAGAACTGGCCAAGACCAACTTCCAAGATAGAAATAAGAAGTTTCTTGGGTTTAGCATGCTACTATCGCCGATTTCTTGAAAGCTTCTCTTCTCAGTCAGCACCATTGACTAAGCTAACTTAGAAGAAGGCCAAGTTTCAGTGGTTTGAGGAATGTGAAAGGAGTTTCAAAGACTTGAGGACTAGTTTGACTACAGCCCCAGTTTTGACTTTTCCTAACGGGATGGGGCACTTCGTGATATATTATGATGCATCCGAAGTTAGATTGGGTTGTGTGCTTATGTAGAGAGGGAAGATGATAGTTCATGCTTCCAGACAAACTTAAGATCCTTGAGAAGAACAATCTGACTCATGATCTTGAGTTGGTAGCAGTGGTATTTGCACTTAAGATTTGGCGTCACTACTTGTGTAGAGTGCACTCGGACATGTTCACTGACCACAAGAGCTTACAATACGTGTCCAGTCAGAAGGAGATCAACTTGCAGCAGAGGAAATGGTTAGAGTTGCTCAAGGAATATGATATGATCATCCTCTACCATACAGCTAAGGCTAATAGTGTTGTTGATGCTCTTAGCAGGTGGTCTATGGGTAGCACTGCCCATATGTGGGGACGGGAAGAGAGAATTGGCTAAGGAAGTGCATATATGTCTTGATTAGGAGTGCAACTTGAGGAGAACAATGAAGGCGGGGTCAATGTTCAAAGTGGTTCGGCTTCATCCTTAGTGTCAGAAGTGAAGGAAAAGCAAGACCAAGACCCCATTTTGTTCCAATTGAAAGAAGTGGTTCACAAGAAAAAGGTGATGGTTCTCCAAAAGGGGAGACGGGGCGTTAAGATACCAAGATTGATTGTGTGTTCCTGATGTTGATAGTATTCAAGACAGGATCATAGCCGAAGCTCATAGCTCCAGATATTCCATCTATCCTTGTTCCTCTAAGATGTACTACAACTTGAAAGAAGTCTATTGGTAGAATGAAATAAAGAAAGACATTGTAGATTTTGTCTCAAAATGTCCCAATTATCAACAGGTCAAGTTTGAATATCAAAGACCGTGGGGATTGGCTTAGAACCTTGAAATTCCTGAGTGGAAGTGGAAGATGATCAACACGGATTTTATTAACAGTTTACTAAGATCCTGAAAGCAGCATTGATTGATGTTGGTGATTGTTGATAGGATGACTAAATTAGCCCACTTCTTAGCAGTTAAGACAACTAATACGGCTGAAGAGTTTGCCTACCTAGTCATTCGTGAGATTGTGAGGTTGCATGGGGTTCCCTTGTCCATCATCTCGAACAGAGGAGGTCAATTCACCTCTCAATTTCAACAATCTTTCTAGAAGTGGTTAGGTACGAAAGTACATCTAAGCACAACTTTCCACCCCAAAACAGATAGACAAGCAGAGCGCTTCATTCAGATCCTGGCAGATATGTTGAGAACTTGCATCATCAACTCCATGGGTAATTGGGATGACCACCTACCATTGATTGAGTTTGGATACAACAATAGCTACAAAGACAGCATTCAGATGGCCCCTTACGAGGTATTGTTTGGGAGGAGATGTAGATCACCTATTAGCTGGTTTGAGATTGGTAAAGCTGAACTGATCGAGCCTGATCTTGTCCATAGGTTTGAGGTGGATGACTGGGTTTACATGAAGGTGTCACCCATGAAGGGTTTCATGAGGTTTGGTAAGAAGGGGAAACTGAGTCCACATTATATCAGACCATATCATATTTTGAGGAGGATTGAGAATGTCGCTTATGAGTTGGACTTGCCTTCCGAGTTAGATGGAGTTCACCTGGTGTTTCATGTGTCAACGCTAAAGAAGTGTTTGGGAGGTCTTGCTTTGTCAATCCCTATTGAGAGTACAGGAGTAAAGGAAAACCTATCTTACGAAGAAATTCCAGTCCAAATCTGTAACACCTTACACCTTATAATTCTAGTACAATGCAAATGAAACATGATGTGGTTTTGTCAAATTAGCTCCCATTTTTAAAGGTGCTCGAATATCATGTTATAGGGGGACATACGCATCTAACGCTTAAGTGGGTCAAGTGTATACATGTTTTATGTCAAATTGAGGAGATCAAGGCCTTAAATGAAGTAAGAGAATAAAGGTGCTTGTAGGACTTAATAAGCTAGCAAGTGACTCACCTACTTACTTAACTTAAATTTGCTAGCTAAACAGAGACGACGCTCGATGTCGAATTAGTCCAAATCCGATTATGAATAAAGTCCATGTTAAGGTTGTAAATTTAGCCATTGTTTTAGAATCATAAATGGACTATATGTTCAGCCCAAGAAGATATTAAAAAGCGCCCAAATACACCACAACCCACTTGACTAATTGGGCCTAAACTAAGTAAAGAGAAAGTTGAAAAATGGGCAACCCAAGCCCATTAACTTGGAGACCCATTTAGGCCCAAGTGTAAAGGCCAACCTGCTGCATTAGTAGCATATTAATATGTGGTATAAGTTGGTCAAAAGGTCAAGAGTATGTCGGCCTAAATGGTCCTTTAAAAAGGGGTTACAAGCAGCAAATCACTCTTAGACATGGAAAACTTTCAGCTTTCACAATTTTCTATCTACACTTTCCCAACCTAGCAAGCAGCCACAAGGGAACTTCTAGGGTTCTTAGAGAAGACCTACACCTTGAAGTTAGTGGTAAGTAAGCTTACACATGTGTTTAGTAGGATTATCTTATAAAAACAAGAAGTATATGCT
>JAPFFP010070684.1:0-24356 GCA_026153255.1 Solanum medicagineum
TTTCATTGTCATATTGTCTTATGTGATCATCCCCATGTCATATGCTACATATACAGTCTTACAGCTCCAATATTATGGCCACCAAAAGAACCATCTCAAATGTAATTGAAAGATAAGTATACAGTTTTGATGGGTGGTAGCCCGATGGGGTTCAAGAAGAACCTAGCAAAGGGACGATCCCGATACAGTTTTGACGGGTGGTAGCCCGAGGGGGTTCAGAAAGAACCTAGAAAAGGGACGATCCCGATACAGTTTACCACTGATCAGTTGGTCATTTTTTTTACAGCTATGCATAGATTATACAGTAAAGGTAAAGTAATATAAAGAACATAAGGTACATGATTCCACAGTATAACTAAAGGTGGTCCACAAACTTACACCAGTACATGGGTTCATTTGAGTTATTAGTTTATATATAGTATATCCTGCCTTACATACTCAGTACATTATCTCGTACTGACGTCCCTTACGGGGGACCTGCATTTCATGCTGCAGGTACAGGTGCTAGTAGATCTCCCCAATAGGAGTACAGGATATTCAGCTGCTGTCACCAAGCTCCAGGTTGCTTCGGGGCTTTGTATATGTTTAGAGCTTATGTTTATATTGTACGGTTAGTTGAGGCGTGGCCTGTCCCGACCCTTGTCAAATGTTTCTCTTTATTTAGAGGATTTGAAGACTATGTAAAGCAAAGTGAAGTCATGTCTCGTACTTTAGACACTGTGGCCCCAACGGCCTAGTCATATGTATTCCCTTTTAGCTTATTATCACTGTTTATCTGCTTTAAGGCCTGTTAAGGGTAGAAATCACTTACAATATGTATAATAAGTGCATAGTAACAGGTTGGTTCTCCCGAACCTTATCGGCAACGGGTGCCAGTCCGCCCTAACGGGATTTAGGGGCGTGACATTGGGCAAGTTTCTTCGCAATTGAATCAACGCCAAAAGGGCACCTTATCAAGAAATATGATTCAAAATCCAAAGAATGACGGGCATTGCATGACGGCCATGACGAGGAGTGGTAAAACCAACTGAGATCCCCCTATACAGGTGATTGAGGATGAAGCTCGTGAGAAGGGTATTACAGGTGAAGTTGCGGTTGAGGGAGAAGATTCGGAGAATGCTGGGATGCAAAGAGAAGAAGTGAGAGAGCACAAAGAAATTAAGATGATTCCAAATCCCCCTCCTCCGTTCCCTTAAAGCTTAACAAAAAAGAAGTGGAGGGAAAATTTAAATACTTCCTCTCGATGTTGAAGCAACTATGCATCAACATTCCCCTTTTAGAAGTTTTTGAGGAGATGCCCAGGTACGCCAAATATTTGAAGGATTTGGTGACAAAGAAGCACACTTTGAGCCCAGAGCTCTCACAATAGCTCCAATAATATAGTGCGATCATGACCAAATGCCTTGTTCAAAAATGAGAGGACCCTGGTGCATTCAGCATTCCTTGTAGCATTGGTAATGTTGAATTCGCAAGAGTATTGTGCGACTTAGGAGCAAGTATTAATCTAATGCATCTTGCCATGTTCGAAAAGCTTGGTCTTGGCAATCCTACTCCGACAAGAATGTTGTTGCTAATGGCGGATCGAACTATCAAAAAGCCAGAAGGAATACTTTTTGATGTGCTTGTGAAGGTTGATAAATTCATCTTTCCTGCGGACTTTTTGATCCTTTATTGTGAGGTTGATTTTGTGGTGCCTATTATTTTGGGAAGACCATTTCGGGCCACCGGAAAAGCTTTGGTGGATATGGATTCGAGTTAGCTTCAGTTCAGGGTCAATGATGCAGAGGTCGTGTTTGACATCCGCTAATCAATGAAACATCTGGATGAGTTAAAGAGCGATATTTGGGCCATCGAAGACTTTTGATGTTGGATGATGATAAAGTCGAGCCACAACGTTAAACAAGCCGCCTCTTGGGAGGCAACAAAAGTATCTTTTATGTTTTTGGATTGTTTTAAGTTTATGTCATTTGTTTGAATTGTTAGGTGGTAGTTTGATGCTTGTTTTGATAAGTGAGACATTGGATTAGTTGTATTACTCTAGACTTTGGTGTATTTTGAAGTATGTTTTTGCAGGTATAGGTCAAAAGCTGAAGAGTTAAAGAAAATTGCATGTGGAGCAGCCTCTACGAGCAGGCCTTCAAGTCATAGTGAAAACCACGATTTGTAGTCATGCCTCGTAGAGGGAAACAGTAAGGAATTAACATTAGGACACACACTACGAGCCAACCTTACAATTCGTAGGGTCACCTATGAGTCGTTAGTGGGGTTTGTAGTGCCTAGGTATGAATTCTAAAACTTTTCTAAGTGTTGGGTTTATAGAGACCAGGACCTACGAGTCATAGGACACCCTACGACTCGTAGTTGGGGTCTCATAGACCCGATCTGCAGAATTTTAAAAGTTGACCCGGTCGGGTATATAAGGGGTCAAAATTCATTTGACCCCTAATTTCCCAATTTTTAAATGGTTACTTCCCCCAAAGCTTTCCCAAAACCCTTTTCTACTTATCCGATCAAATTTTCTGGCAACCCACATCACTTGTCGGAAATATTTTTCGGCGGGTCCATTTCTCTAAGGTTTCGGCATCTCCAATTCTCTATCAGTACTTCTATTTGCTTATCATTCTCTCAATTAGTATGTTTCCTTGGTTAAATTTTGCACACTCATGTTATAATTTTCGTATATTGTTGGGTGATTGTGTGTTTAGTGAGGATATTGGGAATACCCTTGAGAATATGCTTATGTAGATATGAGGACTGGGATTTGGTCGATTAGTGTGCCCTAATGTTGTTTTGAATGGTGATATCGCCTTTGCTAGTTAACAGTGATGTTACATGTTGATCATATGCATTTAGTGCATGAGTATTGGTTGATCAACTTATAAGTTCATGTCTAAGGGGAATTTGATTGTGTTGTCTGTTGATTGAATTGAAAGTGGGTTTTTGAGACATTCTCAGGATTACTTTGCTTTTGATCACTAATTTTATGCTAATGTTAATTGCTGTGAATTCAAGGATCGAATACTTGTGGGGATTTTTGGATGTGTTGCGCAGTCGTTGTTTAATTGTGAATTAGTGAATCAAATTGTTGGAAAATTATGGTTTGAATGTTCATGACTAGGGTTATACTTGTCTTACCTGTGAAATTGATTGAGACTTGCTTCAAATCATGCTTGAATGATGTTCTGATTAATGATAAGTTGCCGGGTGAAGGTATAGGCACTACAGGTGTTTATTATTTTCTGCTACGAGGCCTTCCTACGACTCGTAAGATGCTCTACGAGTCATAGTTGTCCCTCATAGAAGGCAGCAGTCACCTGTAGTTCCTTAACACTTACCATGCGATACCCACCTATAACTCGTAGTGTCTACTACGAATCGTAGTAAGGGACTCGTAGGATCTGCCTTACTTTAAAATTGTATTTTGTTCCTTACTATGAGCCTAGAGTACGACTTGTATGTCATCCTACGAGTCATACCAGAGGCTCATTTATGTGATCAGGATGTTATCTTATAGGCACTTTTGCACTATAGACTATTGTACGACTCGTAGGTCACCCTACGAGCCGCACTTGTGCTTCGTACCTGCAGTTGGTTCAGTGCACTCTATTTTTTTTCCTTTATTGATTTTATTATTCTTGGTTGGGTCTCTTTTATGAGTCATTTATTATTAAACATATGGTGCTCACGATGTACTTTTGGGGTTGAATTTTCAGGTTATATGGCTCCTAAGGCTAGAAAAGAAGTTGTTAAACCTTTGGGATGACGATTGAAGGATGACCCATTAGATGATGAGCAATCTTAGGGATCTGTGGAAGTCCACAGAGTCCAGATAGATCCCCTAGGAAAATGCGCCTCAGACTCGATCCCAGCTATCCTAGTACATATGGAAATCACTAGTCCCTCCCAGTCTAAAGAGGAGGGTGATTAAGAAGGATCGGATGATGGACTTTCACTTTCCGAGTCAGGCGCTATTGAGGCATCACAAACCCAGCCTGAGAGACACCCCAATAGCTGGCTGATCCTAATTATACTGTCACGTCCAGAGATCCCCAAAATACAAGATGGTGCATACCAGACATGAAGGAGATTTATGATTAGGGGATGGAACTAAAAGGACAAGGGAAGCCGGTCCGACAATTTCATGAGAAGTTGAGGCTCAAGGACTCAGGGCTGAGCAGTGTGCCGAACTTGGAGACTGAGATTTATCTCCACGGGCTAGGGTGGCTTTCACAAAGGTTGGAAAAAATCACCCCATATTTAGTCTGGGAATTCTATGCATCCAACTACGCTACTATCCGTTGGGACCTTCCCAGAAACAAGAAGGAAATTAAGTAGCCGCTGTTGTGTGAGGTCCTAGTTCGGGGTGAGATTATTGACATTTTTGAAGAAACTATCAGAAGGGTTCAGTTTAGGCCAAGCTACAGAGCTGCCCGTTCCACTGATGAATATGATAACTGACTTGAGAAGATGAGGAAGGCGGTGAGTGAGAAGGATGTTGGGTCGAAAACATAGCTCCTCAGGTGGATAGCAGGTCAGATACATGAGGCGGGTGCTTAGTCTACGTGGGTCACTAACCATGCTGATCCTATTGTGAAGTCCCACCTCTATTTTCAGGTAAAGTTTTGGTTTTCATGACTAGGGTTATACTTGTCTTACCTGTGAAATTGATTGAGACTTGCTTCAAATCATGCTTGAATGATGTTGTAATTAATGATAAGTTGTGGGGTGAAGGTACAAGCACTACAGGTGTCTATTGTTTTCTGCTACGAGGCCTTCCTACGACTCGTAAGATGCTCTACGAGTCATAGTTGTCCCTCATAGGAGGCAACAGTCACCTGTAGTTCCTTAACACTTACCATGCGAGACCCACCTACAACTCGTAGTGTCTACTACGAATCGTAGTAAGGGACTCGTAGGATCTGCCTTACTTTAAATTGTATTATGTTCCTTACTATGAGCCCAGACTACGACTTGTAGGTCATCCTACGAGTCATACCTGAGGTTCATTTATGTGATCAGGATGTTATCTTTTAGGCACTTTTGCACTATGAGACTATTATACGACTCGTAGGTAACCCTACGAGTCGTACCTGTGGCTCGTACCTACAATTGGTTCGGTGCACTCCATTTTTGTTTTCCTTTATTAATTTTATTATTCTTGGTTGGGTCTCTTTTGTGAGTCATTTATTATCAAACATATGGTGCTCACGTTATATTTTTGGGGTTGAATTTTCAGGTTATTTGGCTCCCAAGGCTAGAAAAGAAGTTGCTAAACCTTAGGGATGACGATTGAAGGATGACCCATCAGATGATGAGCAATCTAAGGGATCTGTGGAAGTCCATAGAGTCCAGATAGATCCCCGAGGCAAATGTGCCTCAGACTCGATCCCGCGTTGTCCTAGTAGCTATGGAAATCACTAGTCCCTCCCAGTCTGAAGAGGAGGGTGACGAAGAAGGATCGGATGATAGCCTTTCACTTTCTGAGTCAGACACTATTGAGGCATCAAAAACCCAGCCTGAGAGACTGCACCCCAACAGCTGGCTGATCCTACTTATACTGTTACGTCCAGAGATCCCCAAAATACAAGATGGTGCATACCATGCATGAAGGAGATTTATGATTAGGGGATGGAACTAAAAGGTCAAGGGAAGCCGGTCCGGCATTTTCAAGAGAAGTCGAGGCTTAAGGACTCAGGCTGAGTAGTGTGCCGAACTTGGAGGCTGAGATTTATCGCCCACGGCTAGGGTGGCTTTCACAAAGGCTGGGAAAAGTCACCCCATATTTAGTCCGGGAATTCTATGCATCCAACTACGCTACTATCTGTTGGGACCTTCCCAGAAACAAGGAGGAAATTAAGTATCCACGGTTGTGTGAGGTCCTAGTTCGGGATAAGATTATTGACATTTCTGAAGAAACTATTAGAAAGGTTCAGTTTAGGCCAAACTACAGAGCTCCCGGTTCCACTGATGAATATGATAACCGACTTGAGAAGATGAGGAAGGCGGTGAATAAGAAGGATGTTGGGTCGAAAACATAGCTCCTCAGGTGGATAGTAGGTCAGATTTGTGAGGCGGGTGCTGAGTCTACGTGGGTCACTAACCATGCTAATCCTATTGTGAAGTCCCACCTCTATTTTCGGGCAAAGTTTTGGCGGTCCATTATCCGTTGGCGAATGAGACCCATATCATGGATAATGTGATCACATCAAAGAGAGCTATCCTGTTAGCTAGTATTCTGGTTGGTTATGAGATTGATTGGGCTCGTATTATGGTAGAGCAGATCCACGAGTCAGCGATCCGTACCCAGACTGCATAGCCTTTCCCCCCGGATACACAAATTATGTAATGCAGCCAGGATATAGGTTTCTCTCCACTTGGACCCGCATGTAGAGGCCCTGCGCAACATGGATCCCATCCTGATCAAGGCTGATGAGAACTTGGTGGCCCTACAGTGAGCAGCTTCTTACCCAATACCATATCCATTCCTTATTGAGCCTCAGACTCACGACCCGACTCCAGCCACCACCAGCATTATGCTAGCTACAGCAGAGCCATCTCCTGCCATTGAGATCGAGGAGATACCATCTTCCAGCACACTTGTACCAGCACCGTCTAGTATACAGGTTGATTCTTTTATGTCTACTATTGCTTTTCAGGTATTGGTGCGTAGGGTAGCCACAACGGAGTTCAGGCTGTAGACTTTAGCAGGCCAGATCAGACCATAGGTCTGCCAGACCATACAGGACACAGAGCAAAGGCATTCGCCCATGATTTGACAGGGTTAGAGCGGTGGATGCCCGAATAGATGCCTTTGAGGAGAGAATCCAGAATAGGCTTGAGGATGCTCGGCCTACTGACATGAGTGCAGCAACAAAAAAAGTTGGCCAAATTCAAGGTCGAGTTGTTGCAGATGTTAGCGGCCCCGATTGCAGTCTCGGAGGTGGCACCGGTGGGTGATGAGGTTTTTGACTGCCCAGATGACTGGCCACATGTTAATGGGACGAGGTCCCTCGAGACTGACGACCCAGTGATGAGCCTAAAAAGTCACAGACTTGATGAGGCAGCAGCACTGGAGGAGGATCCGATACCAGAGCAGGTAGTGCAGGAGTCCCTAACTCTGGCAGCTAGACAGAGAGATTAGGATTAGCGGATAGCACAGGAAGAGAGTAGTTCGCAGGCAGCTGTAGCCCATACCATCGAGGAGGTGATAGAGGCCCAGGACCAGACAGATGCCGGTGCTTGAGCACTATGATGTTTGCAATTTTGACTTCAGCTCTTACTTTCTAATTATGGATACTTTCTTCCTTTTTGTTAGACAATATGTTCCTTATATTGGTTTTAGATATTTTAAATGTTTTGTGTTGAAAGTTGTTTTTACTTTTAATTTGGATATCTAGTTTTGAAATGTTGGTTCTAGTATACATGTATATGTTTAAGTTGTTTGGACTTAGTATATGTTTTTACTTTGAGTACAAAGTATTCTCTTTTAGTGGGTGTGGGAAGGTTATGGATTAAAGTGAAGTCTAAGTAGCCTTGAGTGCATAACTTCCCCTATTTTTGATCCCAAGGTTTTCTTGTCATTTTTTTTCCTTGTGGATATCTTAATTTTTGTTGAACTGGCATGTCTAGGTAATGTAGATAATTTGTAGATACATAGTAGTATTATCTTTTGGCGTATACATAGTCTTTAAATGTTTTTTTAATTTTTTTAAAATTCAGTGCCATCAAAATTTTTGAGATTGTTGGTTGTTAGTGCAATCATGCATATTGATTATCTGGTAATGTTTGTTTTGATAATGACAAGGCAAGTTGATACTTGAAGCATGACATGTGAGTCTATCCTTGATTGTGTGTGCAAAGCCATATGTGTTGTGAGCTTATTTTGCCGCATTCATGTATCATGTGTTGACTTAGAACTTGCCTTATTACTGTAAGAGTGGATTGGTGATGTGCTTGACTTGGAAAGGATATTAGGCCTTTGTTCTTTTAGTAAGCGCACTTTTGTCTAAATTACCTGCCAAATGTAATAGTTGACCCCTTGTTCCTATTGTTTGAGCCTCTCGTACACTCATTATTTCTTGACACCTAGCTAGCTTAGCCTTATTTTATGAAATATCCTAATATTGACCCTAGTCTATCCTTGAAGTGAACCTTGATTGAGGCTAAAACCCTAAGTTGAGGGCGACTACAAATAGTGGCCCTGGTTTGGGGAATAGATATTGTGTACTTCACCTTAGGCTAAAAGACTAAGTTGAGGGTGGCCTTCATTGTGGTAAAGTAATAAAAATAAGGTAGTTAGTTGGGAAAGAAAGAAAGAAATGTAAATTCATGAGCGTGGTGAGAAAAAGAAAAGAAAAGTGCCTTAGATTGAAGTGAATAGCAAAAACGAGTTAAAAAATAAGGCACAGCTGAAAATGAGAAAGAAGGCACCCGAGAAAAAGCTTGAAATAGGAGAATAAGGGCAGATTAAGTGGAAATGATTGGGTTATGAAGGTAAAAGTGTTGGTAAACATGGTTCAAGGATAGCTTTTAGTCACCACTTGCCTAAAATGCTATACCAAAGCCCCATGAGCCTATGTTACAAGCCATTAAGTCCTAAAGTGATCCAAATCCGCTTTGTCATCAATCCGAAAGTTGAGTATAGAGGCAAACCTATGGTGTTAGTCATTTTGCATGAATTTCATTTGTGAGAGTGAGGATGCTTGCACAGTCCCTGATTTTTAAATGCTTTTGAGTGAGTAAGAGGGACTTCTCTTCTCTGAGGACATTTGCACTGCATGATTGGCACATGACTAACCCAGTGATTGTGGATGGTTGATATTCCTTTGCTTTTCATAGTTCGATTACCAGATACATCTTTGTGTTTTGGTTTGCTAGTAGCTTTACAATCTGGTTTTGAAATTAAGGTTGGGTACCTGAATTAGAGTAAATGATGTAAATGTCATTAGAGTAGCTACTATGTGTTTCTCATTGTCTGTTTAGATTGAGTCACGACTTGAGGACAAGCAATAGTTCTTAGTTGAGGGTGTTGATGTGCTATCAAAATACAACATATTTGATGCCTAAAACAAGGTATTTTGTGAGTTCTTATGATTTTTTATATCTTTTTGTGTTGTTATTGCAGAAAAGGTAGGTTGGCATGGTTTTGGGAGAAAGTTGTAGATTTGCTGAGTTGCAGGACATACAATCCTTCCTACGAGTCGTGGCCCAAGCTATGAGTCGTAGGGTGATCTCGTAGCAAGGAAAAGTGAGCAAAAATAAAAAACTACTAAGTGGAGGTCAGCACTACGAGGCCACTCTAGGAGTCGTAAGTCTCCCTACGACTCGTATAGGTGGGTTCTTAGCAAGAAATTGAGAGCCAAAATTTTGGACCAAGAACTGAAGGCCCAGACTACGAGAGGAGGATACGAGTTGTAGCCCAAGAAACAACTCATACTAGTGGGTCATAACAGTCAAGTTCAAAATACAAAGTGCCTGATACGAGACCCCGATTACAACTCATAGGTCACCCTACGAGTAGTACCTATGCAATGTACCTACTGCTAGCTATCTTTTCTGTTTAATTCTTAGGGTTAAATTTGTAAATACTATTAATACTTTATGATAGAGTTTATTTTGAGGATACTGGAGGTGAATTTGGAGGAAAAACACTTTGAATATTCTCTTGAATATCTTTAGGATTTAGAGTAAAAAAATTTTCTTTCAAATTGGAAAACCTACTTTTGGGGATTGCAAGATCCACATTGTATTCATTCTCCATTCATCAAAGCTTATGGTTTGGAATTTGTGGTGCTTTTATTCTTCATTGTTTTGGGTAAACTCTCAACTATGTCATTTATTTGCATTATTGTTAGTTTTGCCTTAGCCATGAGTAGCTAAGCACCCACAACATGGGGTTTTAGGAACCATGGGTAGTTGACTTAAAATAACCTAGGCTTTGTGCATTTCTACAATTGGGTTTTTGCATGTATTGTTTATTTCTCTTCATTATATTGATGTTTGGTGGTGGCCAACAACAAACCCTGCCTACTATCACGATCCCGACCAAGGTGGTGATGAATAGGAAAAGGGAATAGATGATAGGACTCGATTGATGTGTTCTCATCTAATCAAACAAATCTTACCAAGGGAAGGTTGACTAGGACAATGGGTAACAGGTAGTTGGCACACCATGGTTACCGACCAAGCGCTATGGTGAAATTCGGCTTTACCTTCACAAGAGGGCTGGAAGAACCTAAGTTACTGTCCTGCATATGAATTTCCAATTAGAGTTATGTTGTTTAGGGTAATTGAGTCAGCGAACCATGGGGAACACAATTCCCAAGTTGTCCCCAAATTTGAGTGTCTTCCCGCATAGTTAGTATAGTGTTTATTTTTATTTTTATTCTTAAATCACAAAACCCCCCATTTAGAGATTTTAGTTATCGATGCTCGAAATGATAGATAGTGAATTCTTGTAGTCGAACCCTGTATTCCCTGTGGATTCGACCCTAACCTTTGGTTAGGTTAATTACTGACAGCGAGCACTTTCTTATTGAAGCATGAACATCAAGATTATCACGTTCCCACAACCCCAAGTTGTGGGTGCTTAGCTACTCAAGGCTAAGCCAAATCAACAATAATGAAGTTACAAGACATAGTTGAGAATTTACCCAAAACAATGAAGAAAAAGAACACCACAAGTTGCAAACCACAAACTTGGCTTAATGGAGAATGAGTACAATGTGAGTTTTGCAATTCCCAAGAGTGGGTCTTCAAAATTAAAAATGAGAATCTACACTAAACCCTGGAAAAGTCCTTATAATATTAAAGAGAGAATATTCAAAGTGTTATACCAAATATTCAATGTCTCAACTCTTTTTCTTTCTAAAACCCTATCATTAAATATTTATACTATTTACAATTTAACCCTAAAAATTAAATTGAAAAGATAGTTGGTAGCAGGTAGGTTGCACAGGTACGACTCGTAGGATGACCTACGAGTCGTAATCGAGGTTTCGTGGTCAGCTTCTGGCATTTTGGACTTGAGTTATACGACCCACTGCTACGAGTCATTGCTTGGTCTACGACTCGTATGCTCCTCTCGTAGTCTAGGCCTTAAGTTCTTGGTCCAAACATTTAGCTCTCTGTTTCCTACTAGGACCCCACTTATACGAGTCATAGTCAGACCTATAACTCGTAGAGTGACCTCGTATAGCTAACCTACATTTGGCAGATTCTTTATTTTGCTCACTGTTTCTTGCTACGAGATCATCCTATGACTTGTAGCTTAGGCTACGATTCGTAAGTTGGCTTGTATGTCCTGCACTTCAGCAACAATCTGCAATGTTCTTCCAAAATCATATCAACCTATCTTTTCTGCAACAACATAAAAGCACATAAAAACCATGAAAAGTCACATTAAGAACTCACAAAATCCCTTGATTTAGGCACCAAATGAACTGTATTTTGACAGCACATCAACACCCTCAACTTAGAATTGTTTCTTGTCCTCAAGTGACGACTCCATCTAAACAGACAATGAGAAACACATAGTAGCAATGCTAATGGCATATGCATCATTTATCTCCCATTCAGGTACCCAGCTCTCATTTTCAAAACCTTATTGTAAAGTTACTAAGCAGACAAAACCACTAAGATATATCCGTCAATCCACTCTGACAATTAAAGGAGTATCATTAATCCATAATCACTGAAATAATCATATGCCAATCATGTAGTTCAAATGCCCTCACAGAAAAGAAATCTCTTTCTCACTCAAGGTGCATTTAAAATTCAAGGACTGTGCAAGCATTCCAAGTCTCAAAAACGAAATTTATGCAAAATGACTATCACCATAGGCTCGCCTTTATACTCAACTCTGAACTGATGACAAAGTGAATTCGGATCATAATTAGGACTTAATGGCTTGTAACATAGGTTCATGAGGCTCCAGTATGGCATTTTAGGCAAAGTGGTGACTAAAACCTATCCTTGAACTATGTTTATCAACAGTCTTACCTCCATAACTCAACCATTTTCACTAAATCCGTCATTTTTCTTCCTTTTTAAGCTTTTCTTGGGTGCTTTCTTTCTCTTTTTTAGTTGTGGCTTGAACTTATATTTGTTATTCTCTTCAATCCAAGGCAACTTTTCTTTTCTTTTTCTCACCCAGCACATGAATTTTCCATTTCTTTCTTTCTTTTCCAACTAACCACCTCATTTTCATTACTTTACCACAATAAAGGCCACCCTCAACTTAAACTTTTAGCCTGATGTGAAGCACACAATATCTATTCCCGAAACTAGGGCCACAATTTGTAGCCACCATCAACTTAGCCTTTTAGCATTAATCAAGGTTCACATGTTCAAGGATAGACCAAGGCCAGTATTAGGGTGTTTCATAAAACAACGCTAAGCTAGCTAGGTGTCAAGAAAGAACAGGTACATGAGAGGCTCAAACGATTGGACCAAGGGATCAACTATCACATTTGGTCTATCATTTAGGCAAAAGTGGACTTCACTAAAAGAACAATGGCCTAAGATCTTTTCCCAATTCAACCAAATCACCAGTCCAATCTTAGAGTAATAGGGCAAGTTCTGAGTCCATACATAATATATGAATGTGGAAAAATAAGCTTAGACGCATATGGCATCGTATACACAATCAAGTATATACTCACAGGTCATGCTTCAAGCATCAACTTGCCTTCTCTTTATCAGAACAAACATTGCTAGATAATCACATGCATGATTGCAAAAATAACCAACAATCTTAAAAATTTTGAGGGTACCGTATTTTCAAAACAAAAAGCATTTAAAGACTATATATATGCCAAAAGATAGTAGCTTCTATATATATACAAATTATCTACACTAGCTAAACATGCCAGTTCAACAGAACTTCAAAAGCATCCACAGGGAAAAAGAAACATGGCAAGGATACCATGGATCAAAAATAGGGGAAGTTACGGACTTGAGGTTACTCAGACTTCACCCTAATCCATAACTTCTCACACCCCACCAAAAGAAAATACTTTGTCCTCAAAGTAAGCACATATATGTGTGTGTGTGTGTGTGTGTATATATATACATATATATATATATATATATATATATATATATAAAAAAAAAATTAAAAACCAAACATCCAAAGCATAGTTGAAACACAATATTTAAAAGTATCCAAAACCTGACATAAGTAAAATATTGTCTAAGACATAGGACAAAGTATCCATGAATATCAAATAAAGACGGGGGTCAAAATAGCAAACACGTGGTGCTTAAGTACCGGCATCTGTCTGGTCCTGGGGGTCCTAGACATTGATCACCTCCTTGGTGGTCTGGCCTATAGCTGCTTGCGAGCTACTTTGTCCCTATGCTATCCGCTTCTCCCAGTCCCTATTCAATGCTACCAGAGCTGGGAACCCTGCACGACCTCCTCCAGTATCGTCTCCTCCTATGCTACTGCCTAATCATCCATCCTGCACCTCTTCTGGCTTACTGCTGGGTCATCACTTTTGAATAGCCACTTCCAGTGGGCATGTGGACGGTCATTGAATAGGTCAAATATATCATCACCCGTAAGTGCCACCTACGGGACTGCTATAGGAGCTGCTTGTGTCTTTAACAAATCGGCCTTAAACTTGGCCAACTCCTCTGTCACAGCAATCATGTCAGCTGGCTTGGCATCTTCGAGCCTCTTCTGGACCCTCTTGTAGAAGGCATCGACTCTGGCATCCACTTCTTTGACACTCTCATCAATCAACTCACAAGTGAATGCCTTGGCCCTCTCCTCTGAGTCTTGGACCGTCTAACAGACCCATAGTCTGATATGGCCATCCAACCTCTACAACTGGAACTCCGTCGTCGCTACCCTGCGCACCAATGCCTAAAAAGAAAGAGCAGACATGAAAGACAAGTCTGCAGAATCAACATGTGTAGTATGAGGTACTAATGCTGGTGTGCTAGAGGATAGCATCGCCTCAGTCTAAACAACTGGAGACGGCTCTGAAAGAGCTAGAGTAGTAGTGGTTGTGGTTGGAGTCTGCTCCTATGTCTGTGGCTCCCCGAGGAATGGCTCTGGGATGGGAGGCGAAGCTCCTCTCTGTAGGGCCACGGGATTCTCATCAGTCTTGATTAGGCTGGGATCCATGGTGCGCAAAGCCTCTAAATGTGGGTCCAAATTGACAGAAACATGTACCCCGGCTGCATTGCATAATTTATGTATCAGGACGGGAAAAGGTAATGGAGTCTGGGTACGAATCGCTGACTCGTGGATCTATCCGCCATTATGCGAGCCCAGTCAATCTCGTTGTCAATCTCGTTGCCAGCTAGAATGCTAACTAATAGTACAACTCTCTCTAATGTGATCACATTATCCGTAAATGTGGGTCTTATGTGCCAAAGGATAATGGACCAGCAAAATTTTGCGCAGAATGAGAGGTGGGACGTCACAGTAGGATCAACATAGTTATTGACCCATGTAGCCTCAGCACCCGACTCACAAATTGGGCCTGCTATCCACCTGAGGAGCTTTGTTTTCAACCTAACATCCTTCTCATTCACCGCCGTCCTCATCTTTGCAATCGAATCATATTCAGCAGTGGAACGGGGTGGCCCAAACTAGACCCTTCTAATAGTTTCTTCTGAAATGTCAACAGTCTCACCCCGAACTAGGACCTCACGCAACCATGGCTGCTCAATTGCCTTCTTGTTTCTAGGAAGGTCACTGCGGAGAGTAGCATAGTAGGATGTATAGAATTCCCGGACTAAATATGGGGCGTACTTGCCTAACCTTTGTGAAAGCCACTCTAGCCTATGGCGATCAATCTCTACTTCCAAGTTCGGCACACTACTCAGCCCTGAGTCCTTGAGCCTCGACTCCTCATGAAATTGCCAGATCGGCTTCCCTTGTCCTTTTAGTTCCATCCCCTTATCATAAATCTCCTTCATGCCTAGTATGCACCATCTCGTATTTTAGGGGTCTTTGGACGTGATCGTATAAGTAGGATCAGCCGGTTGTTAGGGAGCAGTCTCCTCAGGCTGGGTTTGTGATGCCTCAATAGAGTCTGACTCAAAAAGTGAGAGGCCATTATCCTATCTTTCTTCATTGCCCTCCTCTTCAAACTGGGGGGGGACTAGTGAGTTCCATAGGTAGCAGTGCAGTGCAGGATCGAGTCTGAGGCACATTTGCCTTGGGGTCTACCTAGACTCTGTGGACTTCCACAGATCCCTCAGGTTGCTCATCATTAGATGGGTTATCCCTTAATTTTTGTTCGAAAGGTTTAGTTGGTTGTATTCTAGCCTTGGGGGCCAAATAACTTGAAAATTCCACCCCAAAATACATCGTGAGCACCATAATGTTTGAAAAATAAATGACTCACACAAGAGAGAAAATCAAGAATAACATAATCAGTAAAGGAAAACACAAGTAGTGTGCACTGAATCAGCTGCAGATTAGGTAAAAGGCACAGGTATGACTCGTATGGTGTCCTACAAGTCGTACATTAGCGTCATACTGCAAAGGTGCTAGAAAAATAACATTCTGATCACAGAAACGAGCCTTGGGTACGACTCATAGGATGACCTACGAGTCATAGTTTGAGCTCGTAGTAAGGAACAGAATACAATTCAAAGTGATGCAGATCCTACGAGCTCCTTACTACGACTCGTAGTAAACACTATGAGTCGTAGATGGGTCTCGTATGGCAAGAGTTAAGGAACCCTAGGTGATTGTTGCTTCGTATGAGGGGCCACTAAGACTAGTAAGGTAGACTATGAGTCGTAGTGGGTCTTCGTAGAAGGAAATAGAAGGCACCTGGGGTGCCTGTAACCTTCCAACAAGAACCAAAACCCATTCAAATCAATAACTAACAGCATCGAAGCAACACAAAATCACAAACACACAATTAAACTCAATATGATCATGACAAAACCATCCACTATTACCCCAAAGTCAAACACAGTCCCAAATACATTCAAGTTACACCCAAGAATGACTAATCTCTAAACTCATGCTCATCAACAATATTACAATCCATGGAGATTCAAAGAGAGTCCAATAAAGCTTTATATAGGGGTAACATGCATTAGCACATTACAATACACACCAGTATCACTAATTCAATTCCAACATGATTTTGGAAATTTTTCACCCAAAAATCAATCATTAAACTCAACAAGGCAACACTATAACCACCCAACAAGAGCATTCTCAAAAGCAAAAAAAAAATCATGCAAGGGAATCCAAACGACCTAACCCTCATTCTCATACTAATGCAAGGTCATTATCTCATGGGTATCTTCACTATGCTCATCAACACACAATCATCATGAAATATCAGGAGTTCATCATAGGAATGTGCTGAAATTTAATCAAGGAAACTTACCAAATGAGTGATCGAGAACCACAAAGATGTATTGAGATAACAAGGAGAAAGCTGAGAACCCTAGAAGTACACAATCACTGGAATACTTGCTGGAAAATGACATAGGTGGTGGGGACGGTGATCGGAAAAGTGAAGGTGAAAGCAATTTAGGACATTTTATGTTAATTTAGGGTATCTGAAGTGAAGTCACCCCTTTTTATATTAAGCCAAGCCAACAGTTAAATACATGTGTATCAGGTCTACGAAACCCTGACTACGAGTCGTAGGGGTTCTTATTTCTCGTAGAGCCTAGTCTCGTAGCAGACCCAACACTTACAAATATTTCAGAATCCATATCTGGGCACTACGAACCCGACTTACGACTCGTAGGGGACCCTACGAATCATAAGGTTTGCTTGTAGTGTGTGTGCCTACTTTAAGTCCATATCTTACCCTCTACAAGGCATGACTACGAGTCATAATGTCGACTATGAATCATAGGCCTACTCACAGAGGCTACTCTATATGCAATTTTCTTCAACTCTTCAGCTTTTGGTCCATTCTTATAAAGCACACTTCAAAATACACCAATGTCTAGAATAACATAACTGATCCAATGTCTTACACCTCAAAACAAGCATCAGACTACTAATAAATTAAATATCCAAATTAAACTTAAAAATAAATCAAAAAATATAAAAGATACATGGGTTGCCTCCCAAGAAGCGTCTTGCTTAATGTCGTGGCTCGACTTTTTCATCATGAGTACTCAGAATTCCTCATGGGTTGATGGAGTCTCATCTTTACTTCTCTGGCTTCTTCTCTGATCTCTTTGCATAGGCTCTAATTGTGTTGCAAGTTGCTCAACCCTGTCATCAATTCTTTGTATTGTCATTGCTTGTTGGTCCACTTTGTAGTTTCCCTTGATGACATCAAACTTTATCTCCTGTATAATATCTTCTTGCTCGTTGGTTTTGGTAAGCACTTGCTCAAGCATACGCTCAATCCTTGAGAGTTTATCATTGACGCATTGTTGGTATGGTACCCTAAGCCAATTAGGCACACTCTCCTTTCTGGTAGCACTTGAAGTTCCCTCTGATGCACTAGTGGTTGACACTAGTTGTTTTTGAAGTGGCTCGTAAACTTGAGTGATAGCAGACAGTTTATCCATATATTCGGTAATTTCATTGAATGGCCACCTAAAAAATGCCCAATAGTTCCCTCCAAATAAGGCCTCAGCATGTCCTTGTTGTTCAGAGGTTAGTGCTCGGTAGAAACTAGTCACCAATACATCATCAAACAATGGTTCTGCTTCATCCCCAGACACTTCTTATACCTTTCCCAAGTTACTACCAAAGATTTTCCTGGCACTCGTTTAAAATTACAAATGTCATCTTGTAGCTCTTGCTTGTGGGCTCTTTGAAGAAATTCATAAGGAAGAGTCTCTGCACCTCCCCCCTCCCCCCAGTTGAAACACACATCTGATGGGAGAATTGACGACCATTCTGCAGCTTCACTCCTGAGAGTCATGGGAAAGGTTTGGAGAGCCACGGCCTCCCAGGAAGGATGTCTTGTTCCAAGCACCCCCTCCATGTTTGGGCAAAATGTTGAAGGAGAGTTTGGGGGTCTTCAGACTCTTGCCCATAGAAAAGGATATGTGTCTGCAAGGTCTACAACAAGTCACTTGTTATATAGAGCTTTTGTTTAGTGATGGTGCCAGTCAGCCTTTAAGTAAAGCTCAGTAGCAAAAACAACAAGAAAACTAAAATACACGAGAGTCAAGAAATTAATACTTAAACTAACTAATAGTGAAATTAAGTCAAGAACCTAGCCACATTCACCGGCAATGGTTGTCACGACCCAAGCCTAGGGCCTAGACGTGACATGGCAAATGGGGAACCCGAAGGAACCCAAACAAGCCTCTTAACTTGTCATTACACATCTTTAGTCGCGGAAGCATGTAAAAGACATGTAGAATAGAATGGGGCATTGGATATAAGGGAAAGCTTTACAACACATCAACATCAAAAGACAAGTAATCATAGTTCATATCATAAACACGTAACTTGTCTAACAAACACCTCTATATACATAGATAGAGCAAGGGCCAAGATAAAGTAACTGGGCTCACCCTCATAGTCAAATAGAACATAAGATGGTGTCTCAATACATAGATACGAGGAAAACATAAACCAACGTCCCCGAAATGGAGGACTCACCGCCAAGCTTGGAATAGCACTGTCTAGCCACGTGGAGTACGATGATCAACTTGGGCACCGAGTCCTACATGGTGATATCATACAGGAAAGAGCATGTGTTAGTACATTTGAGTATACTAAGTGTGTGGGATGCAATGCAACAAGAGATAGTTTTATATTCAACATGCATAACAATAGGCAATAGGCATGATATAGCAATATGACATGCATGATCGATACATAAGTAAAACATGCTTTAGTAATCCATGCTCATATAGAATAACATATGTGTAGAAAAGGCCAAGCTAAATTTCCAAAGTATGAACCACTTGGTAGGTTAGTGATGTTGCCACCACATCACTTAGATAGATGAGTATTCACCCTCATCTAGGTGGATGAGTACAAACCCCCATCTCGATTGATGATGATGCCACACATCACCCTGGTTGATAAGTATTTCACCCTCATCTAGGTGGATGAGTACAAAACCCCATCTCGGTTAGTGAGTACAAACCTCCATCTCAGTTGATGATGATGCCACCCTATCACTCTGGTGGATGAGTATTAACCCTCATCTAGGTTATCGTGCTCTTGTCAACCTCCCCCCCCCCCCGGAATCGGGCATAGTCTAATGAAACACTTTATATAGGGTATATCAAATATTCTAATGCAACACTTAACATAGGATTCATCATGTACATAAGATCATCTCATCATCATATCATCATTCATATCATATCTCATGCTTTGGCCATTCATTTTCTCAAGAAACCTTAGCTGGAAATTTTATCAAACACCTTGGGGGTGTAATGGGACTAAAAGACTATACAATATAGAGATGAAATCATGCAAGAAAATCTATTGTAAAACCATTAATCAACACCATGCAACATCCCCAAGGCATTCTCCCTCATCAAATCCAACATTAGATCCAAGATTTAAAGCTCAAAACATGCTAAAACAGCCATACTTTTATGAACTAAAATCATTGTGGAGTACATTTCTTAATATATAAGACTCACATGCAAAATCAACTTTAAATCATGCATTATTAAGTAAAAAGGAGACTTAGGCACCATGGGTGAAAGGACCCAATGGTTCAACATCACATACCTTAGCTTTGGAGAAGTTCTTGGTAAAGGTTGACAACGGAGACTTGAAGCTTGAAAAGAATCCTTCAATCTAGATAATGGTTTTGAGTCTTAGAATTTGGAGTAGAAATATGGCTAAGTGTTTTGGGGAGTATTGGGAAATGTTTAGAATGATATAAGAGTGAAATTTGAGTAAGTATAGATAAAAACACGTTTAGAAAACTTGGGCCCAACACTTAGAATATTTTGGACCGCACTTGAAAAACTGCCAGGCGATAAACACATCTCCGCATCACTGAGTGCAATTTGTACTAAGGCACGCCCAAGGCACGTCGCGGAAGCATCACGAAAAGCTCACTGGAAATCGTCACTTAAAAATTTATAATTGCTATTCTTTCGCTCTTAAATCGAGCTTAGACCCTATTTAACTTAATTTTGACCCCTTGGTCACAAATATGAAGTCAGATTTTCGAAATAACAAATAGATTTTTAGATATAAGGAAATCAAAATTCCAGGCATTCTGAGGCACGTTTTTGGGCACTTTTTGGGGTCGTTTCAAGGGCACTATAATTTTTTATGTTCACAGTCCAATAACAAAGCGGTCGCAGTCAGCAATAAACCTAACCGAAGGTTAGGGTTGAATTCACAGGGAATACAGGGCTTGACTATGTAGATTCACAATCAATCATTTCAAGTACTAATGACTAAAATCTCTAAATGGGGGGTGGGGTTTGTCATTTAAGATCAAAAATAAAAGTAAACGCTATACTAATTATGCGGGAAGACACTCCAATATAGGGACAACTTAGGAATTATGTTCCCTATGATTCATTGACTCAATTACCCTAGACAACATAAGTCTAATTGGGAATTCACATACAGGATGGCTACTTAGATTCTTCCAGCCCTCTTGTGAAGGTTAAGGTCGAATTTCACCATGGTGCTTGGTCGATAACAATGGCGTGCCAACTAACCATTATCCATTGTCTCAATCAACCTCCCCTTGGTCAGGTTTGGTTGATTAGACGAGAACACATCAATCAAATCCTGTCATTTACTTCCTTTTTTCTATTCGTCACTATCTAGGTCGGGATTGTGATAGTAGGTAGGGTTTGGTATTGTCCACCACCAAACATCAATCAAAATGAAGGGAAATAAATAATACACGCAAAACTCCAATAAAACAAATATACAAAGTCTATGTTATTTCAAGTCAACTACTCATGGTTACCACAGCCCAAAGTTGTGGTTGCTTAGCTACTCATGGCTAAGGATAAATGAACAACAATGAAGTTAGAAGACATATTTGAGAATTTGCCCAAAACAATGGAGATGAAGAATACCATAAGTTACAAACCACAAGCTTGGCTTAATGGAGAATGAGTACAATGTGAGTTTTGCAATCCCCAAAAGTGGGTCTTCAAAATCAAAAATGAGAATCTACACTAAACCCTAGAAAAACCCTTAGAATATTCAAGAGAGAATATTCAAAGTGTTATACCAAATATTCAATGTCTCATCTCTTTTTCTTTCTAAAACCCTATCATTAAGTATTTATACTATTTGCAATTTAACTCTAAAAATTAAATAGAAAAAATAGTTGGCAGTAGGTACGTCGCGCAGGTATGACTCATAGGATGATCTACGAGTCGTAATTGAGGTTTAGAGGTCAACTTTTGTCATTTTGGACTTGACTTCTATGACCCACTGCTATGAGTCATGCCTTGGGCTATGACTCATATGCTCCTCTCATAGTCTAGACCTTAATTTCTTGGTCCAAACTTTTAGCTCTCTGTTTCCTTCTATGACCCCACTTAGACGAGTCGTAGTGAGACCTACGACACGTAGAGTGAGCTTGTCTGGCTAACCTACAATTGGCAGATTTCTGATTTTGCTCACTGTTTCTTGCTGCGAGATCATCCTACAACTCGTAGCTTGGTCTACGATTTGTAAGATGGCTCATATGTCCTGCACTTCAGCAATAATCTGCAATTTTCTTCCAAAATCATGCCAACTTATCTTTTCTGCAATAACAACATTAAAACACCTAAAAACCATAAAATGTTACATTAAGAACTCGCAAAATTCCTTATTTTAGGCATGAAAGGTGTTGTGTTTTGACAGCACATCATACACATGGACCGTAAGCTATTACACGAGCCGTGTAACGGCTTGTGGCATGCTCCCTGGTTGTCGCACTTGAAGTCCATCCTAGCGGTCCCTGTCATGGACCGTGTTGTATTACACGGCCCATGTAGGGTCCCGTAAAAACTGTCCTCCCTGCATTATTTTACTTAGGTCAATTTTAATTTTAATTCACACATGTTGCTTAAGTGCAATGGCCTTATGATAGACCGGGTGATGCCACTCTCAAGGGTTATTGTTACTTTTATGGCACAGGGGACGATTGAGTACCCGTTAGTGCGTCAACCTGCTTGTGCAAGAATTTCTAACGGATTATATTCATTCGTGATACTTGCAGGTTCTATGGGTCCTCACCACAGATTAGACAGACTTAGTGAAAGGGATGAGCCTGTGTCATGTCTCCACGACTCCCCAACTGTATCATCTAGCAATCAAGTTGGGGGTGATTCAGGTGATGACTCCTCCAGTGGGTTCAAGGTATGTTATACGAGCAATGTCTCCCCTCATTCCCCTCATAATACATGGGCTTGTGTTGCAAGCCGATGCAAAGCTCCCAAGTCTAAGGAAGGGGTTTCCTGAGACGGGAGTTGAGGAGGAGGCAAACGCCCCAGAACAGAAGGAGGATACCTCCAAGAAAGAAGAGCAAGTCCAAACTCCAGAGGCTGGCGGTCATGACACTGAGGAGCAGGCGGATGAGATTGAACTTTGGGATACTGATGATGATGCTATAGATTTTGCAGTCTCCCGGACGACAGATCGCAAAATCGCTAGGGCGATTATTGTATTTCTATGGGTCATTGGACAATACTAGGAGCCAAATATATTTACACTAATGGACTAACCAAGGGCTACGGAGGGTTCTAACGACAGCCTGTCATCCCAAAGGTTCGGGTTCTCAAGGACCAACTTGACAGTATCCCGGAGATTAGAGATGTGTTTTGAGGAAACAAGTTTAGTTGGATGGCACAACCACCAGGTTAATAAGGCCCGCATAGTTGAAGAGTTCTATTCTAATTATGTTACTAGTATACTGAACTCTATCAAGGGTACCTAGTCTAAGAGGGTGAAGAAACAAATCGCATATGGTAGGTCCATGCGTTCACCTGTGATGGTGCATGATACACGAACGAATATTTCAGAACCATCAACTGATTCCTATTTGGGCTAGATTACCGAGCTTCTCAAGATGGATAATTCATGGATAAACACCTGCAGATTATGGATCAGGGGCGGATGTCTGATTAGTCATCTCGGGATGAACTGTTGGGATGGATTGCAGGACGAATCACCATTCAGAGTGTGGCGGTGCATTAGATTACAAACCTAAAGTGTCCTATCACCAAAGCATCTCTAACCTTTATTGCAAAGTTTTGGTGGTCGGAGGTGCAACCCAGGCTGCATCCCATAGGAAACGACAATATACTCCAACCTTCGTATGCCTCTCTAAGAGCATGTCTAATGTCTAGGTACAGAGTAAATATAGGACAGATTCTTTGCTTTTGAGATGTGAGACTGGCCTTATCCGATAGAGCTGGAATACCCTTTGTGTCTGGTTCATGCCCTTTGCAAAAAGGTTGGTGTTCTTATCACTCACATTTTGGATAAGAAAATAGCTCCCAAGGGCATGGCAAACATTTCCTTGATTAAAGATATCCAAAATCCTCTCATGTGGATCAGAACACACTTGCTAGAGGGCCCGGGAAACTTTCCCTTAGAACCTCCACAACAACCGTTGCCATTTGAGGATTACACCACCGCCCCACCATCAGGCGAGGCTTCTGAGCGGCCCGTGGGTAGTTGTGTATCCCTTCAGGTGAAGCAAGGGTATGCATATGTACCCTATGATTTTTTGTCCAGAGTGGAGACAACCAACGGCACACATGTGCCATTGTAGACCAGATAGTCAAAAGAATGTCGCATGTGGTTCAATCTCATGTATAGCAGGCTGTGGCACAACAAAATGAATTTATTCTGAACTAAATTACCACCTTATAGCGCTATGTCAACACTTTAGAGGCCTACTTCCATGATATGTTTAGAAGTATGTCCGGGAAAGAAACAAAGAATCTGGTTCAAACAATAAATGATATGAAGGCCCAGATTGCACAGCTAACTACGCAGTACCAGGCCAACGTACCAGCATTGCCTCCAAAATCTTGGATGAGCCTGTTCATTTCTCCCATGGCACCTATTTTAGATGAGGCATGGGGCGCTCCACCCGTACCATTTGTTGCACCTACGCTAGCCCCAAAAGATCCCAAGAGGAAGGATAAGGGCAAGAGTCGTAGTCACCGATGCAGTCCTCCACCTGACCCGCAAAAAGAGAAGGAAAGGAAGATGTGCAAGGCCATGAGGACCCAGCGCTGAGTAGCCATAGAACAGGAGGAAAGAGAGCGGTGCGCAGTAGATGCAGCAAAGGTAGGGGCCTTCGGGAGCACCTTTGGACCTGGTGTTACCTATGACAATAACGACTCCCTAGGAGGGTTTGGTCCTACCTCCCAGGTATGTTCTATCCCCTGTCTATTCTTTTATTCTTATTATAGTGGAGTGAGAACACTGCGTCATCTTTTTG
>JAPFFP010070691.1:0-24353 GCA_026153255.1 Solanum medicagineum
ATGTTTGAATCTGTTTTTGAAGCTGGAAAAAGAGTTGATGAACCTTCCGCGGTGTCGGAGCTCTCGATCGAACGGTCATCTATTTTCAAAAGTTTCAAAGGAAGAAAATAAAGGCCGAAATCGGTCACTACCTCTCTGGCTACTCTCCTTTATGTTTTTCGGACTTCAAGGAGAACCTTCCCGATCCAGGTGGTAATGAATACGAAAAGAGATTGATGAATAGGATTTGATGATATGTTCTCATCTAATCAACCGAACTAGACCAAGGGGAGGCTGACTGGGACTATAGGTAATGGTTAGTATTGCACACTATGGAGATAAGTCAAGTCACATAGTGAAATTCGCCTCTCACTTTGACCAAAGGGCTTGGTGAACTTAAATTACCGTCGTACATGCTATACTCTAGTTGAGAAGTGCGCGGGGATATTGAGTTGGTGCATCATGGGGAACACAATTTTCCCAAGTTGCTCTCCATTATTAACTATCTCTTGCTTTAGTTAGTTGAGTTTATTTTCTTGTTGACTATTGCAAAACCCCCCTCCTGATCAGGAAATTGAGTTGTTAATTACTTGAATTACATATTGGTGAATACGTTGTGAGTCTCCGTATTCTCTGTGGGATTTGACCCTAACCTTGGTTAGGTTTTATATTTGACAATGGCTGCTTTATCCTCCAAAAGAGAGGTTTAACTTGGCTGTGATAAATGATTATGGCGTCGTTGCCGGGGAGTACAGCTAGACTTAATTGAATTCACTAGTAATTGTAATTCAAGTGTTAATCCTTAGTTCCCCTGTATCTTACTTTTGGTTTTTGTTTTTGTTTCTTTGCAGGGTATACTAGTAGTGTATGTGCAACACTGGGAGTCAAGGCAATCCCTTAACTCCACTTAATCCAAAGATCCAAAGAATTACAAGAAGAATGGGTCAAGAAAATGCTAACATTGCAGGTAATGCAGCCTTGAATCGGAATGTTAATTATGATGATAGGAATGAAAACCCACCTTCTTTGAAGAATATTCCACAGCCTCGGGATTTCAAGGACAATGCTTACTGGTAGAATCAATATAGGTTGAACCCTATGGCTTTTGATGTGACTGGGGCTATTGTGTTCCCACCACTACCAGCTGACATAAAGTTCACAGTTTCTAGTGGATTACTTCAAATGCTGCAAAACTGTGGATTATTTATGCGCCTACCATTAGAGGATCCACATAGTCACTTGCACAATGTGGTATTTATTTGTAAGAGTGTGATGGGGACATAAAATCTGTCTAAGTATGCTATGGGACTTCATCTTTTTCCATTACCTCTTACGGGCAATGCTGCGTTATGGCTATCTGAACTTCCACAGGGTTTGATCACCAGTTGGATAGAATTGCAAAGGGCTTTCTTAGCAAGGTACTTCGTTAAACCAAACAAGCTCAAAATGGAGGACCGGATCAATCAATTCAAGCAATTCACTGCTAATTCAATCCTTGATATGTGGGAGCGGTTTGATAGATGCTTGAGGAGCACACCAGACCATGAGATTCATTGGAATGTCCTGGTGGAAAAATTCTACGGAGCTCTAGATGTCAATAGTCAAGCATGTGCTAATTCCCTCTTGGGAGGTCAGTTTGTAGAGCAACCATTCACAGAGATTCTTGAGCACATGAAAATGGTAGTCAAATCCAACCATGTGTGGAAGCCTAGGAATAGACATTTTAATGGATTGTGCAAGCACCAATATATGAGTTATAATCAAGCAAAGGTATCCCTGCACAGTTATGATATGGGAGACAGGAACTCAAGAATTGAGGGGATGCTTGACCAGTTATTAAAGAGCAAAAATACTAAAGATGAGACATTGAAGGAGATCAAGTCTGACATGGTCGAGTTCAACCTCAGAGTGGACCAACACTCTGTAGCCATTCAACAACTCAAAAGTCAATTTAGACTTAAGTCAGAACAACTAGATCAGATTCAAAGATACATGATGACAAGCTCCAAGAATGAGGAAGAATTTGGTGATTATGATGCATTAGGCCTTGAGGAAGTTTGATTATTCAAGCTAGGTAAGTCGTGTCGTGACAATAAATTAGGCGTTACTTGGGAGGCAACCCAAGGATTTTGATGTTTTAGCTTAGTTTTGAGTTTATTTTCAATTTTTGGATTCTTAGGTAGTTGTTTGATTATGTTTTTGTTGCTATTGTTTACATTGGGTTTGTTGCATATAGGGTGCAAGTGAATTTTATGAAGAGTATGCAGGTAAAAGACTGAGGAAGTAGATTTTGCTGAGAAATGCATCAGGTATAGTTTCGATGAATGGACTTACTAGTCGTATTACACTTTATGACTCGTAACCCCAACTCATAGAGATTTCTAGTAAGCATGAACAGTGTGTACTCAACCCATGAGTCAACTTTATGACTTGTAGATCAAACTACGAGTCATGAATGGGGTTCGTGGAACTAAGGTAAGATTCGAAATTTTTCTAAGTGCTGAGAGGTCTACGAGAATAGGACTTACTAGTCGTAGATCCATCTACGACTCCTAGTAGGGATTTCATAGACCCAAGCCCGTCAATTTTAACTGCGACCCGATAAAGTTAAAAAGGGGGTCAGATTATTTTTACCCCACTTTTGATCTAATTGACCATAATTTCCCAAAAGTTTTCCAACTTGATTTTTCGGCACTGAGGGTTTCAGGTTCAATCATCTTCTCTTTTTTTGTTGTTCAGTTATTCTTCATTTGTGGTAATTTCTTGATTTCATTTTGATCATTAATTTGCTTTGATTAGTACTAGTTTGACTTGATGAGCATGTTGATGTGATGTTTAATCATGAAATTCTTGGTGAATTCGAATGATGAAGGTGAAATTAGGGTTGCCTTTGATTGAATTTAATGTTTAAGTCTGGAACTGAATATTTGACATTATTAATTGTTAAATGCTATGCCTATTGAATCATCGTGCATGCTTTATTGGTTGATATTGCATGATTTGTGATGGTGACTTTTTGGGTTTTATCATGGGCATACGGATTTGTATGAGTCAAACCGCATGAGTTGAAATTATAGGATGTTGATGCTAAATTATTTTCGAGGGAGTGTTCTTATGTTGAAATTATTGTGGGTATTGGTTGTTATGTGCTTATCATATTTGGGTACTTGTATGCTTGCTTCGATGCCGATAGGATAATATTTGAAATGTTTTTGGGGTTCATATGATGGACTTAGAAATATGAGGTACCTGGGATTTCTTGTTGACGAGAGTCTTTTACAACTCATAGATGAGTCTACGAGTCATAATTGCCCCTCATGGGAAATTCCAGACACTCGATAATATTAGTATTCATCAAATGAGATCTTTTACGAGTCGTAGATTACTTTATGACTCGTAGAAAGGTCTCGTAGATCCTTCCCTATTTTTCAATTACTCTCTGGAATTGTATACTACCCAAGTTTATGACTTGTGAAACACTTTACGAGTCGTACCTAGGTCTTGTAAACTTTTTCCAGTGACCATTATTATTCTAAAGAACTAGTCTATGAGAGTACTTTACGACTCGTAGTGCTCACTATGACTCGTAAAGGGGCCCTCGTAGACCCTATTTGCAACTGACTCAGATGAGTTTTTGCTTTTTGTTTCTTGATTATTGAGGCTAATTTTGTTTCATTTATGTTTGATTTTGAGACACTATGGCCCCAAAAGGAAATCGTTCAAAGATTGAGGGTTTCAGGACGAAGCTCAGGGATGAGCCTATAGATGACGACCATTCAGGTGATGATCAGACCCCTCAGCTGAGTGGGTCATTGGAGATATATGACGCTCAGCCTGACCCAAAGATACCTCAACCATAGACTAGGGTTGTTAGCAGGTCTGGGAAGCCTCAGGCTCAGAGCGATAGTCCTTCCCAGTCTAACAAGGAAGGTAGTGAGGAGACGGGGAATAGCATTCCACACGACCCCTTCTAGGGAGGAGCAAATTTCAGAGGAGGCCTCTAAGGACAGAGGAGAGATTGAGTCCTCAGTCACATTATCTTCTTCATCAGCACCGGATGTTACAACCCACCGGTGGTGCATTGAGGGTATGGATATTTTTGGAGGGCATTCAGCCCAAGTGGCGGGGCAAATCCACCCTTTTGATGTATGAGGATCCCAGGGTTATTGATGATGGACTTAGCCGTGTCCCAGGTCTATAGGACACTATGATATGATATGGGTTGAGGTGGCTAATATAGTCTCTTGGACAATACTCCCTGATATTTGTGAGGGAGTTTTATGCATCTTTGACCATCACAATTCAGCGTACTCTTCCCAAGGGGAAGAAGGCTATCTCACAGCCTGGATAGACAGAGGTTTAGGTGAGAGGTCGGTGGGCCCGATATTTCTAAGGAGACCATCCGTTGCATGCTTGCTGGTCCCGAGTATCATGCCACCAGGTCTACAATAGAGTTTGATCATAGGTTGGGGATGGCTCATATGTCACAACCCGGACCTAGGGCCTAGACATGACGCAGTGAATAGGGAACCTGAAGGGACTCCAAACAATCCTCTTAGCATATCATTACACATCCTTGGTCGCATAAGTAATTAAAAAACAACAAAACATAAAATAAAGATGAAGGGGGTAAGGGAGTCTTTCACAGCTTAAAAATATACAAGAGTCAAGAGAGTCAAGGTCAAAGCACCATTACATAATTTGTCTAAGAATACTTTCTGGGCTCACCCTCATAGTCAAAAGCACACAATAAAAGAAAAGAGTCTTTGCATAACATAAAATCAAAAGATATCATCCTCGGAGTTGACTCACCAAACTTTATTCAAGGATAGTACTAGCCATGTGGAGGAGGAAGATGATCAAGTGGAGCTCTGGTTCCTACATGGTAACATCATGTAGGCATATAGTATGCATTAGTACGTTTGAATGTACTAAGTATGTATGATGCAATGCAACAAGAGATAAGCAGCATAATCAAAATGAATAAGTATGGGCAATGGTTAAGCATAGTAAAAACATGGTATGTATGTGAAACGACCCCAAAACGTGCCAGAAAATGTGCCTCGGAAGTGCCCAGAATCGTAATTTTCATATATCTCAAAATTAGTGCGCGATATCGAAAATACGACTTCATATTCTTGATCAAAGGCAAAATTGAGTGGGAAATGAGTCTAACCCCAACTTCAGAGCAAATGAATCACAATTTCAATTTCCCAAAAATACAATTCCAGTGAGGTTTCCGCGCCCTTGGAGCGACGCGCCAAGGGCGCACCTCAATGTAATTTTTGTACAGTTTTTCATTTCGGTCCAAGGCTTTTAGGTCTTGAGCCTAAGTCTTCCCATGCGTGGAAATACCTATCCTTAGCCATATTTCACCCTCATATCATCTAAGACATTCCCCGACACTCTCTCAAAACCTTAGACTAATATTTCTCTCAAAATTCAAGTGACCAAATCTCTTACGGACCTTAAGGAATTCATCCAAGCTTCAAGTATTCATTCAAATCTTCATCAAGAAATACTCCAAAGTCAAGGTATGTGGGTTTCATTCATGGGTTCCTTTCACCCATGAAGCCCAATCAACCTTTTTATAAAAATTACATGATTTCAAGATGTATTTCTTATGTGTATCCATTATAATGAAATATAAGCATGAAATATATTGGAGTTTCATAAACTTGTGATTGTTTGAGCATATTTTGAATGATGAATCTATGGTCCATTGTTTGATTTGATGAAGGGTTTTGATGTATATTGCATGAGGGTATTACCAAGTGTTGGTAGATGGTTTTACATTGAATTTTATTGCATGATTTCACTCTTGAATTGCATGATCTTACACTAGCATTGCAGACCCACCAAGTGTTTAATAAAATATCTAGTTTTAGATTCTTGAATTGTTGAAGGTCCATTGCATGACCTATGACTTGAGTGACTCTATGATGATGAAAGGATGGTATTTATATGATGATTTCATAAAAAGTATCTATGGTGATGAAAGTTGACCAATTGCCTAGTTCGGAGGTAAGTAGGCCCAAACTTCCACATTGAGGAGTATATATCTCATCCGCCTAGCTCCGGGGGGTGGTAGACCTGTGCTACCATGTTGAGGGGTATATACATCACTCACCTAGCTTGGAGGGTTGTAGGCCCATGCTACCATATTGAGGGGTATACCTCATTCGCCTAGCTCGGGGGATGGTAGGCCCATGCTACCCATTTGGGGGGTATATACCTCAATTGCCCCACCAAGGAGGTAGTAGGCCTTGGTTATCTAATGATGGTCATCTTCTTCAGATGTAATATATTCTATATAAGCATGTTTTACTTCAAGTATCATTCATTCATGTCATATTGCTAATATGCTATCTCTTGCTTATGATATTGCATTTCTCATGTGCCTATCTCTTATTGCATTACATCCTATATACTAATTACATTCAAATGTACTAACGTATACTCTATGCCTACATAATGTTACCATGTAGGGATCGGAGCATCGATTGATCATCCTCCTCCTCGTGGCTGGTACTCCTACTCAAAGCTAGTAGGTGAGTCATCAACTCTGAGGATGTGCTTCTTTATATTTATGCTATATATTAAGATTCTCTTTCTTTTGGTGTACACTTTTGACTAAGAGGGAGAGCCTGGAAAGTTGTCTTGGCCCCCGCTCCTATCTATAAAGTAGAGGTGTTGTCGGACAAGTTATGCAATTATGTTATGAGCCTTGACCGTCTTGATTTAATAATTTTTTATGTTATGAAAGGCTTCCCTTAGCCCCTTTCTGCCCTTATTTCTACTCTTATCAGTGCATTTTAATGCTTCCGCGACCAATGATATGTAAAGAGGATTGTTTAGGGTCCCCTCGGGTTCTCCATTCACCTTGTCACGTCTAGGCCCTAGGCTTAGGTGGTGACAAACTTGGTATTAGAGCACTAGGTTGTTAATGGTCCTCAACATCCAACACACTGCGTTGATTAAAGTCTTGTTCATGGTTGTGTTGTGCACCACAACTATGAGCTAGAGGCTATGAGATGTTTTAGGAAATGTTTCTCTTCTTCATGTTCTAAGTCATGCTATAGAGTTAAAGTAAGGTTGGCCCCCTCCAGCGATTGTTCTTTGCTATGCTAGATCATGCCTAACACAAGAGGAAGAAGGACCCCACTCCCAAGGAACAATCGGCTCGTGATGAGCTTCGGGATGCTCTCACTATGCTAGCACAAGTTGTGGCTAATCAAGTCAATCAAGGGGACAAAGCCCCTTCTGCTCTTACCCTCGGATCTAGGGTGAGAGCGAAATTCTATGGGTCAAAAGTGGATGAGGACCCTCAAGAGCTTATTGATGAGGTTTATAAGGTTTTGTCTATCATGGGTGTGAGGTCGGAAGACAAGTCATGAGTTGGCGGCTTACCAACTCAAGGGGTTGTCACAAATATGGTATACTCAATGGAAAGAGGAGAAGGGGAACAACAATATGTAGTGCTATGGGAGGAGTTTAAGGCAGGTTTTCTTAATCGATTCTTCCCTCTTGAACTTAGAGAGGCCAATATCATGGAGTTCATGAATTTGAGACAAGGGAAATGAGTGTGAGGGAGTATGCCCTCAAGGTCAACCAACTCTCAAAATATGCTCCTCACTTGGTTGCCGACCTAAGGGCTAGAATGAACAAGTTCGTGATGGGTGTATCTGATTAGTGAATGAGGAGTGTCGGGCCACGATGTTGATTAATGACATTGACATATCCCGCTCATAACTTATGTCGAACAATTGAAGGGGGAGAAATTGAGGAAGAGAAGGGTAATGAAGCCCAGAGGGCCTGTTTTGATGGTAGATTCCAAAGTTCCAAGGTGCCGATTTCATCTAGGCGAATGGTCCTCTAATGCTACTAGAGCAAGTATTTCTAATGAAACCTCAAAGGCCTAAGGTGATGGTAGTGTAGTTCCTAATGTTATGTGTCCAAAATGTGATAAGGGTCATGGTGGCCCATGCTTGAGGTATACTAGTGCTTGTTATGGTTTTGGGGAAATGGGGCATAAGATGATGGATTACCCTCGTAGTCACAACAAAGGTAAGGATGTTCATCCACAAGGCCGGTGCTAATGCGGTTCCTTTGGGAAGAGGTGGCCAACAAGGGGGTGCCCTAAGGTACCATCGGTTCTATGCACTCCAAGGGAGGCAAGGGGTTGATAATATTCTCGATGTCATCACCAGTATGTTAAAAGTCTTTGATTTTGATGTGTATGTCTTGATTTATCCGGGTGCCAGTCTTTCTTTTATTACCCCCTTTGTTGCAAAAATTTTTCATGTTGAACCCAAATTGTTGTGTGAGCCATATTAGGTGTCTACTCCCGTTGGTGCATCTATTGTCGCTAGTAGAGTTTGTAAATATTGTCCCATTTGCATTTTGCATAAATTGTTGCTATACTACTTTGTTGAGTTGGACATGTTAGATTTTGACATCATTCTTGGGATGGATTGGTTGCATGCATACTATGCCTCTATTGATTGTAGTACCCATAGGGTCAAATTCCAATTCCCAAATAAACCCGTCGTTGAGTGGGAGAGTCATGATATAGTGGTTAAGGGTACATTCATCTCTTGCATTAAAGCCCATAAGTTGATCTCTAAGGGGTGTCTTTATCATCGTCTGAGGGTTAGGGATGTGGAGCCAAGACCCTTCCTATTGAGTCAGTTCTAGTGGTAAATGAGTTCCTAGATGTCTTCCCAAATGACCTTCTCAGTGTTCCTCCCAAAAGGGAAATAGATTTTGGTGTAGACCTCCTTCCTGATACTCAACACATTTTTGTATCTCCCTTACCGTATGGCCCTGGCGGAGTTAAAAGTGTTGAAGGAGTGATTGAGGGATTTGTTGGAGAACGATTTTATTAAGCCTAGCCAATCACCTTGGGGTGCACCAGTGTTATATGTGAAGAAGAAAGATAGATACCTTAAAATGTGTATTGACTACCGAAAACACCATAAAGAATAAGTATCCTGTTCCAAGGATTGATGATTTGTTCGACCAATTGCAAGTGGCTAGTCACTACTCTAAGTTTGATCTTCGTTCCGGATACCATCAAGTGAAGGTGACAGAGTGTGATATTCCTAAGACGGCCTTATAGACTAGATATGGGCATTATGATTTTGTTGTGATGTATTTTAGGTTGAGCAATGATCTTCGTGGATCTTATGAATAGGGTCTTCAAACCCTACCTTTATTCGTTTGTTGTGATCTTCATTGATGATATTTTGATCTATTTGCGTAGTGAATATGGGTCATTTGAGGGTAGTGCTACAAATACTAAGGAAAGAGAAGTTGTATGCCAAGTATGAAAAATGTGAATTTTGGTTAAAAGAAGTTGCCTTTCTAGTTCATGTGCTGTCGGGAGATGGTATTAAGGTGGATCCTAAAAAAATGGAAATGAATAGAAATTGGTCTAGACCATTGACCCCATCAGATATTAGGAGCTTTTTGGTTTAGCTGGTTACTACTTGAGGTTTGTGAATGGATTCTCTTCTATCTATTGCTTCTCCTATGACCAAGTTGACTCAAAAGAAAGCTAAGTTTGTGTGGACAGATTTGTGAAAAGAGTTTCCAAATATTGAAAGATAAGCTTGTGTCTGCTCCTATATTGTCACTACCAGAAGGGCTAGAAGGGTTTGTTGTGTATTGTGATGTTTCAAGGGTTGGTTTGGCGTCACTACTTGAATGGAGTGCATGTTGATATGTTCACTAACCATAAGAGTCTCCATTATGTCTTCACTCAAAGAGATCTCAACTTGAGACAAAAAAGGTGGTTGGAATTGCTTAAAGATTATGATATGAGTATGCATTATCATCTTGGTAAGGCTAATGTGGTGGCGGATGCTTTGAGTAGGGTGTTTATGGGTAGCCTAGCTCATTTTGATGATGGTGGAAAAGGGGTGGCTAGGGAGGTCTATCTATTGGCTAGATTGGGAGTTAGGTTGGAAGAGGTTAATAATGGCTGTGTTGTTAATGGCTCTAAATCTTCATTGGTTGAGGAGGTAAAAGCTACACAAGATCTTGACCCCACTTTGTTAGAATTGAAGGCATTGGTAAAAGGTGGTAAGGTAGAGGTTTCTCCCAAGGGAGAGATGGTGTCCTTAGATACCAAGGTAGGTTATGTGTACCTTGTGTTGATGGCTTGAGAGAAAAGATTCTTGATGAGGTTCATGGTTCTTCCTATTCTATTCACCGCGGTTCTACTAAGATGTATAGAGATTTGAGAGAGGTGTATTGGTGCAGACGTATGAAGAGGGACATTGCCTAATTTGTATTCGATTGTCATAGTTGGCAACAAGTCAAAGCCGATCGCCAAAGGCTGGGTGGCCTTGCCCAAGACATAGATATTCCTACTTGGAACTGGGAAGAGATTAATATGGATTTTGTGGTTGGGTTACCGAAGACCAGAAAGGGTTTTGATTCCATTTGGGTTGTGGTTGAAAGGATGACAAAATCATCTCATTTTCTACCAGTTAAGACCACCTATGGGGATGAAGATTATGCTAGGTTGTACATTCATGACTTGGTGAGGTTGCATGGGGTTCCTTTGTCCATTATATCGGATCGTGTTACTCAATTTACTTCACATTTTTGGAGGTCCTTTCAAAGGATCTTGGTACAAGAGCTAAACTTAGTATGGCCTTTCACCCTCAAATGGATGGCCAAGCATAAAGAACTATCCAAACACTTGAGGATATGCTTAGGGCGTGTGTTTGAGTTTAAGGGTAGTTGGGATGATCATCTTCCATTGATCGAGTTTGCCTATAACAATAGCTATCATTCTAGGATCGGTATGGCTCCTTGTGAGGCTCTCTATGGTAGACTTGTAGATCACCACTTTTGTGGTTTGAGGTTGGAGAGGTGGCTTTGTTGGGACCAGATTTGGTTATGGAGGCTCTTGAGAAGGTTAGGATGATTAGAGAAAGGTTGACGGCCCAAAGTCATCAAAGGTCCTATGCCGATGTGAGGACAAGGGATCTTGAATTTAAAGTTGGTGATTAGGTCTATTTGAAGGTCTCACCCATTAAGGGTGTGGTGCATTTTAGTAAGAAGGGAAAGTTGAGTCCAAGATATGTGGGTCCTTATAGGGTAATGAGGAGGATTGGCAAGGTAGCTTATGAGTTGGAATTGCCTAGTGAGATGGATTTGGTTCATGCGGACTTTCATGTTTCCATGTTGAGGAAATGTGTGGGAGACCCTAATGACAACTTAACCTATGATGGCATTCTGCTTCAGATTTTGGATAAACAAGTGAAGAGGTTGAGGAACAAGGATGTAGATACCATTAAGGTCCTTTGGAGGAATCAACAAGTCAAAAGTGCTACATGGGAGGCCAAAGCAGATATACAAAAGCTATATCCTTATCTCTTCCATTCTACTCAAGCCTAAGGTACTAATTCTAAGTCCTCTATATGATATGAAGTCTTAAGTTCAACCCTCATGTCATTGCATATATTCATGTTTAAATTGACAAATTCATGATGATTTTACACTTATGTTGAGATTTTTGAAATGATGTTTAAGTGCATTGTTGCATCCTTATGTGGGTTGAAATTATCATGTTTACGTCTCTCATATACCCTTATTTTAACATTCAATTATGAATGTTCCCAGGGGCAGATATTGAAACGACCCCAAAAAGTGCTCAAAAATGTGCCTCGAAAGTGCATTAAATCGTAATTTTTCATATATCTCAAAATCCTATGTGCAATATCAAAAATCTGACTTCATATTATTGATCAGGAGGCAAAATTGAGTGGGTAATGGGTCTAACCCCATTTTACAGCAAATGAATCACAATTTAAATTCCGTAAGAATTGAATTTCAGGAAGGTTTCCACTCCCCTGGCGCGACGCACCAAGGCGCGCCTCATTGTAATTTTTGTGCAGTTTTTCATTTCGGTCCAAGGCTTTTAGGTCTTGGGACTAGGTCTTCCCATGCGTGAATATACCTATACTTAGCCATATTTCACCATCATATCATCCAAGACATTCCCTAATACTCTCTCAAACCCTTAGACTAATATTTATCTCAAAATTCAAGTGTCCAAATCTCTTCCGGATCTTAAGGAATTCATCCAAGCTTCAAGTCTCCATTCAAATATACATAAAGAAATTCTCCAAAGTCAAGGTATGTGAGTTTCATTCATGGGTTCTTTTCACCCATGAATCCCAATCTTTGTTTTTGTGAAAATTGCATGATTTCAAAATGTATTTCTTATGGGTATCTATTATTATGAAATATGAGCATGAAATATGTTGTGGTTTCATAAACTTGTGACTATTTGAGCATGTTTTGAGCTATGAATCTATGGTCCATTGTTTGAATTGGTGAAGGGTTTTGATGTATATTACATGAGGGAATTACCAAGTGTTGGTAGGTGGTTTTACATTAGATTTTCTTGCATGATTTCACTCTTGAATTGCATGATCTTACACTAGCATTGCACACCCACCAAGTGTTTGATAAAATGTCCAGTTTTGGATTCTTGAACTATTGATGATCCATTGCATGACCTATAACTTGAGTGACTCTATGATGATGAAAGGAAGGTATTTATATGATTATTTTATGAAAAGTATCTATGGTGATTAAAGTTGACCAATTGCCTAGTTTAGAGTGTAATACGTCTGAACTACCACATTGAGGGGTATATACCTATTCGCCTAGCTCAGGGGGTGGTAGGCCCGTGCTACCATGTTGAGGAGTATATACCTCACTCGCCTAGCTCAGGGGGTTGTAGGTCCATGTTACAACATTGCGGGGTATATACCTCATTCACCTTGCTCGGGGGTGGTAGGCCTATGCTACCACATTGGGGAGTATATACCTCAATTGCCTCACCAAGGAGGTAGTAGGCCTTGGTTATCTAATGATGGTCACCTTCTTCACATGTAATATATTCTATATAAGCATGTTTTACTTCAAGTGTCATTCATTCATATCGTATTGATAATATGCTATCTCTTTCTTATGATATTGCATTTTGCCACGTGCCTATCTCTTTTTGCATCGCATCCTATATACTTAGTACATTCAAATTTGCTAATGCATACTCTATGTCTACATGGTGTTACCACGTAGGGACTAGAGCACCAATTGATCATCATCTTCCACATGGCTAGTACTCCTACTCAAAGCTAGTTGGTGAGTCCTCAACTTCGAGGACGTGCTTCTTTATATTCTTGTTATGTATTAAGCTTCTCTTTCTTTTGGTGTACACTTTTGACTATGAGGGTGAGCTCGGAAAGTTATCTTGGACCCTGCTCCTATCTATATAGTAGAGGTGTTGTTGGACAAAGTATGCAGTTATGTTATGAGCCTTGACTCTCTTGATTTAATGATGTTTTATGTTATTAAAGGCTTTCTTAGCCCTTTTTACTTATTTTTACTCTTATCATTGTTGTTTAATGCTTCTGCAACCAAGGATATGTAATGATATGTACTTATTTGGGGTCCCCGCGGGTTCCCCATTCGCCATGTCACATCTAGGCCCTAGGTTTGGGTTGTGACAGTATGAATGATGCTTCAAGTATAACATGCCTATATAGAACATTTTACATGTGTAGGAAGGAACCATCATCATAGACCAAGCAAACTTAGTACTTGGAAGCCAAGGTAGAACACCCCTTGGAAGTGATTAAAGAATCAAGCCCTCAATTCGTCGATGGTTGTCATACCCTACCATCCATGGTGATTGAGATATAAACCCCTCAATTGGTTAACGAGCATAACCACCCCCCGTCGAAAGTGATTGAGGAATCAATCCCCAATCGATTGATGGGCATGACTACCCCCCATCGAAAGTGATTGAGGAATTAACCCCCCAATTGGTTGATGGGCATGACTACCCCCCACCGAAAGTGATTGAGGAATCAAACCCTCAATTGGTTAATGCGCATACCATCCCCCATCGAAATGGTTGAGATAATTTACCCCATCAACTAGGTATGGTCAACTCACAACACCATAGATACTTCTCAAGCAAGCAACTCATATACACTTCCCTTTCATCATCATAAAGTCACTTAACTTATAAGCTATGCATTAGGCCTTCAATAGCTCAAGAACCCACAACCGGACATTTTATCAAATTTTTGGCGGGTGTGCAATGCTAGTATAATACCATGCAATTCAAGAGTGAAATCATGCAAGAAAACTTGAACCAAATCAACCCACTAACACTTGGTAATACCCTCATGCAATATACATTGAAACCCTTCATCAAATCTCAAAATAGATCATAGCTTTATAGCTCAAAATATGCTTAACCAGTCACACTTTTATGAAACCCCAACATAGGTCATAGTCAAATTCATAATAAGTAAGACCCATAAGTAAATCAACTTAGAAATATACAATTTATGTAAAAAGGAAGATTGGGAACCATGGGTGAAAGGACACAAGGGTTGAAACCCACATACCTCAACTTTGGAGAATTCCTTGATGAAGATTTGATTGAGCACTTGAAGCTTGAGTGAATTCCTTAAGATTCGGAATGAGTTTGGGACCCTTAATTTTGAGTGAAATATTTGGCTAAGTGTTTGAGAGGGTTTTGGGGAATGTCTTGAATGATATGGGGTTAAACAAAATGACTAAGTATATGTGTTTTTACGCTTTATAGGGAGGTTTAGGCCCAAGACCTAAAGGCCTTAAACCAAAATACAAAACTAGCAAAAATTAACACTGATTCGCGCCCTAGTCGCTTCGCGCTAGTGGCGCGGATCATCTCTGGAAATTGCATTTTTTGGAAAACAAAATTATGATACGGTTTCTCTACAATCGGGATTAGACTCATTTCCCATTCAATTTTTCCCTTGAGCAAGAATATGAAGTCAGATTTTTGATATCGTGCATGGACTTTGAGATATATAGAAATTACGATCATGGACATTTTCAGGAACTATTTGGGTTCGTCTCAATATCTCCCCCTTGGGAACATTTTTCCCCGAATGTCAAAGAAATGTATATAACAGAAGTAAGCAAGATAATATTAGCCCACACAAGAATACAACAATGTACTCAAACATCGTTTCAAAAATCTCAACATAAGTGTCAAAATCACCATGAACTTGTCAATTTAAACATGCATGTATGCAAATGACATGAGGGTTAGGATTGAGTAGAATGGAAGAGATAGGGATATCACTTTTGTATGTCCTCCTCTGCTTCCCATGTGGCACTCTCAACTTGTTGGTTTCTCCAAAGAACCTTGACGGAAGCAGCATCCTTGTTTCTCAACCTCTTGACTTGTCTATACAAGATATCCACCGGAACCTCTTCATAAGTCAAATTATCTTTGAAAACACCCATAACATCAAGAGGCACAATAGCACTAGAGTCACCCGCACACTTCCTCAACATAGACACATGGAAGACCGGATGAACCATATTCATATCATTGGGCAACTCCAACTCGTAGGCCACCTTACCAATCAAACTCAACACTCTATAAGGACCAACGAATCTTGGACTCAATTTACCCTTTTTATCAAAGCTAACCATACCCTTCATGGGTGAGACTTTCAAATAGACCCAATCACCAACCTTAAATTCAAGAACTCTCCTTCTCACATTGGCATAGGAATTTTGATCACTTTAGGCTATTTTCAACCTTACCTTCTCCATGGCCTCCATAACCAAATCCAGACCCAACAAATCCAGCTCCCCTACCTCAAACCATCCAATCGCTGACCTACAACGTCTACCATAGAGAACCTCAAAAGGAATCATATCAATGCTTGAATGATAGCTGTTGTTATAAGCAAACTCAATCAATAGAGATGATCATCCCATCTACCTCTAAACTCCAATACACAAGCTCTGAGCATTTCCTTAAGAGTTTGGATAGTTCTTTCGGCTTGGCCATCCGTTTGAGGGTGAAAGGCCATAGTAAGCTTAAGCTTAGTACCAAGACCTCTTTGGAAGGACCTCCAAAAGTGTGAAGTGAATTGAGCACCATGATCCAATAAGATAGACAAGGGCGCCCATGCGATCTAACCAACTCATGAATGTACAATCTAGCATAATCTTCGGCCCCATAAGTAGTCTTAAGCGGTAGGAAATGAGCCGACTATGTCATTCTATCAACCACAACCCTAATAGAATCAAAACCCTTTATAGTCTTAGGCAACCCAACCACAAAATCTATGTTAACTTCCTCCCACTTCTAAGTAGGAATCTCTATGTCTTGGGCTAGGCCACCCGGCCTTTGATGTTTGTCTTTGACTTGATGGAAACTATGACAACCGGACACAAAATTTGCAATATCTCCCTTCATGCCACCCCACCAAAACTCTTCCCTCAAATCTCTGTACATCTTGGTAGAACCGGGGTGAATAGAATAAGAAGAATTATGAGCCTCATCAAGAAACTTCTCCCTCAAGCCATCAACACTAGGCACACACAACCTACCTTGGTACCTAAGGCCACCATCTCCCCCTTAGGAGAAAACCTCCACCTTACCATCTCCCACCAAAGCCTTCAACTCTAACAAGGCAGGGTCAAGATCTTGCTTCGCCTTCACCTCCTTAACAAATGAAGATTTAGAACCATTAACCACCAATACACCACCATTGTCAACCTCTTCCAACCTAACCCCCAATCTAGTTAGCTAATGGACCTCCCTAGACACCTCTTTGCCACCACCATCAACATGAGCTAGGCTATCCATAGACACCCTACTCAAAGCGACGACCACAATATTAGCCTTACTGAGATGATAATACACACTCATATTATAATCCTTAAGGAGGCTCTAACAACTTTTTTTTGTCTAAAGTTAAGATCTTTTTGAGTGAACACGTATTGGAGACACTTATGATTGGCATACACATCAACATGCACCCCATACAAATAATGATGCCAAATTTTCAAAGAAAATACCATGATGGCCAATTCAAGATCATGAGTAGGATAATTCTTTTCATGCACCTCGAGTTGTCTAGAAGAATAGGCTATCACCTTACCATTTTGCATAATACACAACCGAAACAAATTCTCGATGCATCAGAATACACAACAAACCATTCTAACCCTTTCGGTAGTGACAAGATAGGAGCAGAGACAAGCTTATCCTTCAAAGTTTGGAAACTCTATTCACACTCATCAGTCCACACAAATTTAGACTTCTTTTGAGTCAAATTATTCATAGGAGAAGCAATAGAAGAGAACCCATTTACAAATCTGTGGCAATAACCCACTAAGCCGAAGAAGCTTCTAATATCCGATGGAGCCAAAGGTCTAGGCCAATTTCTAATTACCTCCATCTTTTTAGAATCCACCTTAATACCATCCACCGATACCACATGACCTAGAAAGGCGACCTTTTGCAACCTAATTCACACTTCTCATACTTAGCATACAACTTCTCTTCCCTCAATTTTTGTATTAACACCCTCAAATGACTCATATGCTCCTCTTTGGTATGGGAATAGATCAAAATATCATCAACAAAGACCACCACAAACAAATCAAGGTAGGTTTTAAAGACCCTATTCATAAGATCCATGAAGATAGTCGAAGCATTGGTCAACCCAAAAGACATAAGCACAAATTCATAATCCCATATCTAGTACAGAAGGCCATCTTGGGGTATGTCACTATATATAAATCAACAACTCAAGTAGAACTATGAAATAGTGTAGGATAAGAGACCACCTTTAGTTATACTGTGGGATCATGTATTTTATATTCTTTTTATTACTTTACCTTTGCTGTATAATCTGTGCACAGCAAGTAATACAAATAACCAGCTGATCAGTGGTAAATCTATATCGGGATCGTCCCTGGCTAGGCTTTTCCTTTAACCCCCGGGCTACCCCCCGTGATAGGATCGACCCTGACTAGGTGATTCTTCCACCCCTCGGGTTACCACCCATCAACAAGCAATATACTTTACTTTATCTTTCAATTACCTTTGAGATATTCTTTTGGTGGTCGTAATATTGAAGCTGTGGGACTGTACATACAACATATGACATGTAAGTAATCACAAAGACAAACCACAATGAAAGGAGTAAGTTACACAAATAATGAAATGCATAAGAGGTAGAACAACACATGAACTTTATTTAGTAGAACGAATTCATGTATCTTGGTATCCAAGTATGTATGCAAATTTAAAGGTGACTATGTATGGGAGCATATGAACATGTGAAAGAGTTGAGACACAGTTAATAGTTGTGTCGGAGTTGGTAAGTGCCTTTATGTGCCAAGGAGGGATCTATGTTTCATGCCAAATAATACGAAATCAAGTAGCCTTACATACCTCGTTGTACGACTTCGCTATTACCTCAAGATAACCTTCCCTTCCTACAAATATTTAGCTACAACAAAGTAGGTGATAAAACTAGCATTAGCAGCCAATCGATATATCTTGGCAGCCCAATCTCATAAAAAAAATAACATACAGGCGGCAAGCGGGTATTTATAAACTCGAGCGTATTCTTTCAAACTTTCCGCCGATAATCATACTTTCTAATACACATTCTCATATACATATCATGTACAGCCTGTTCTAGTTCCATAATAATAGTACAATAGCCCACAAAGCATAACACATTACAATTCTACGCAACATACAAATAGGTGGCATAACGTTACATCCCTTTGCCCCATTTTGACGTCGACAATCCCAAACCTGTTCCAACTTTAACCAAAATGTCCTCAACACATCTATATAGAAAAAAAAGCCTTAAAATAGACTTAGAATAGTACCAAAGTAGTCATGAAGGACGTGAGGCAATAGCCTTCCATCCATCAGCCCACAAGTTCGTACTAAGAATACAATTTTGACATCCTATAAGGACTCACTTTTGTGGACTGTAAAAGTGGTGTAGCAGCTAAGTTACATCACTAACAAACTAAACCTTGTTAAAAAGATAAGTCTTACTTCATAATTCAGCCAACCAAGAAGAGAAAATCCTCTTGAACAACAAGAAAAGTTCACCACAATCCTTAGGACACATGCTGTCCAAACTTTCAGCACAACACGGGCTAAAGTTACACCCTTAACACAGACTTCATTCATAATCGAACTTGGACAAATTCGACGTCTAGCCTCATCTCCATTTAGCTAGCAAATTTAAGCTAAGCAAGTAGGTGACTCACCTGCTAGCTTCTTAAGTCCTACAAGCACCTCAATTATCTACCTTTGTTTAGGGTCGTGATCTCCTTAATTTGACTCAAAACAAGTATATACTTGACCATCTTAAGCATTAGACGCACATATCACCCTATAACATGAGATTAAAGCACTTTTAAAAATAGGCGCTAATTTAAAAAGCCATGTCATGTTTCATTTGCATAGTACTAGTCTTGTAAGATGTGGGGTGTTACATCCTCCCCCTTTAGGAACATTCGTCCTCGAATGTTAGCACAATTGGATAGCTTAACCATGTTTAAACCTTTACTTACACAAACTTTTGACAACACACTAAGTATTCAATCACACGTACCTATTAGTGTCCCAATTCTGCATGTTGGACTTCCTCATAGCTTCAAATAAGTAAGGTACTTTAATTTCATCGCGTCCTCAGCCTCCTATGCTATTTCTTCTGCTTGCTGGTTCCTCCAAAGTACCTTCACTGAAGCTATTCTTTATTCTTTAGCTTCTTAACTTGGCGATCTAGAATAGTAATAGGTACCTCTTCATATGTGAAATCTTCTGTAACCTACTTGTCTTCAATAAGAGTGACACAGGATGGGTCACCTATGCATTTTCGAAGCATTGAGACATGAAAAACTGGATGAACCATAGAAAGCTCTTGGGGTAGATCTAGTTCATATGCAACCTGCCCAAACCTCTTAATAATCTTATATGGCCCTATGTAACATGGGCTCAGTTTTCCTTTCTTATAAATCTCATAACCTCATTCATTGGAGACGCCTTTAAAAATATCCAATCCCCTACTGAGAATTCCAGTCCCCTCCTTCTAGCATCCCCATATGATTTGTGATGACTTTGGGTTGTTTCTAGCTGCTGCTGTATTACCTAACTTTTTTCATAGCTTGTTGTACTAGATATGGCCCAAGAAAGGTGGTTTTACCCACTTCAAACCATCCAATTGGCAACCTACATTCCCTCCCATACAAAGCTTTATAACGTGCCATCTTGATACTCGCGTGGTAGCTATTATTATAGGAAAATTCAATAAGTGGCAAATGGTCCACCCAACTACCTTTAAAGTCTAATGCACAAGCTCGCAACCCTTCAAGTGTCTGAAAGTTGTGTTCTACTTGGCCGTCTGTTTGAGGGTGGAAAGCAGTAATTAAATTCACTTGCGTCCCTAAACTCCTTCGAAAGGACTTCCAAAACTTTGCACTGAACTGAGATCCTCGGTCAGATATAATGGAGATTATGACTCCATGTAGTCTGACTATCTCTTTGAGGTATAGCTTGGCATACTGTTCAGCTGTATAATCACTCCTGTCTGGCAAGAAGTGTGCTGACTTTGTGAGTCTATCAACTATTACCATATGGAGTCAAACTTCTGAAATGAGCGAGGGCAACCCGGCAACAAAATCCATATTGATCATATCCCACTTCCATGTTGGAAGTTCTATACAGTACATATAACCTCCTGCTTTTGGTGTTCTACTTTTACTTGTTGGCATTTTGGACATTGAGCCATAAGTTCCGCAAGGTCCTTCCTCATGCCTCCCTACCAAAACCTTCCCTTCAGGTCATGGTACATCTTAGTTGATCCTGGATGGATGGAATATTAAGAATGATAGGCTTCTTCTATTATCCTCTTTCTTCATCCATTAATATCAGGCACACATAAACTATTTTGGCAGTAAGGTACTCAATTTTGTGTAAGGTCAAAGCCCTTTATCGTACCCTGACTTACCTTTTCCTTAAGCTCTCGTAGAACATGATCCTAGATTTGGTTTTCTTTCACCTCCATTACTAATGAAGATGTTGATGCATTATGTACAATAACCCCTTCCTTTGGGGTTCTAAGAAGGTGAACTCCCAAACTGCCAAGTGAATAGATCCTTAGCCACTCCTTGACTCAGCACAGCTTGATCACCAGTATTCATGGTTGCTTTACGACTCAGAGCATTGGCTACCACATTGCCTTCCTCGGGTGGTAAAGTATATCAACATCATAATCCTTTATTAGCTCTAGCCATCTACGCTGTCTTAAGCTTAGGTATTTCTGCTTTAGGATGTATTGTAGGCTCTTATGATCAGTGTATATGTCAACGTGAATGCCATACAAATAGTGACGCCATATTTTCATAGCAAACACAATCGCTGCTAGCTCAAGATCATGAGTTGGGTAGTTTTTCTCGTGTGGTTGTAGTTATCTAGATGCATAAGCAATTACCTACCATGTTGTGTTAGTACACACCCTAAGACAACTCCTGAAGCATCACAATACACTGCATACCACTCGGTGCCTTCTGGAAGTACTAGCACAAGTGCAAAAGTTAGCTTATTTTTCAGCTCCTGGAAGCTCCCTTCACATGCATCATTCCACTGGAACTTGGTTGCCTTATGTGTCAACTTTGTTAGAGGTACAGAAATAGAAGAAAAACCTTCAACAAACCTCCTGTAATGACCTGCAAAACCTAGGAAGCTCGGAACTTCCGTGGGTGTTGTTGGTCTTGGCCAATCTTTCACAGGCTCTATCTTTTGTGAATCAAGCCTTATTCCCACATCAGACACAATATGACCTAAGAATGCCACTAATTTTAGCTAAAATTCACATTTAGAAAACTTGGCATACAACCGTCGATCACAAAGAACCTGTAACACTTGTCGTAAGTAATTTGTGTGGTCCTCTTCTGATCTTGAATATACCAAAATGTAATCTATAAATACTATCACGAACACATCCAAGAATGGCTTAAATACCCTGTTCATCAGATCCATAAAAACTGTTGGTGCATTCGTTAGCCCAAATGACATAACAAGAAATTCAAAGTGACCATAACGTGTTTTGAAAGCAGTCTTAGGTATATCTTTCTCCTTCACCCTCACTTGGTGATAACCTGATCTCAAATCAATTTTTGAAAAGCATTTGGCACCCTGTAACTGATCAAATAAATAGTCAATCTTGGGGGGGGTGTTTATTCTTAATTGTCACCCTATTCAATTATCGATAGTTGATACACATTCTCAAGGCGCCATCCTTTTTTCGTACAAATAACACTGGTGCACCCCAAGGGGACACAATAGGTCTTATAAAACCCTTCTCCAATAAGTCTTTTAACTACTCTTTTAATTCATGCAATTCTGCCGGGGCCATTCTATATGGAGGGTTGGAAATAGCTTGAGCGCCTGAAAGTAAGTCAATACCAAAATCTACCTCTCGTTCTGGTGGTAAGCCTGGAAGTTCTTCAGGGAACACATCAACGAATTCATTCACACTTGGAACTGATTGAAAAGTTGGTGATTCTGTCTCCATATCCCTCGCTCTAACTAAATGTCATATATACCCCTTAGATATCATTTTTCTGGCTTTAAAATAAGTGATAAATTTACTCTTTGGCGCCCCAACATTGCCTTCCCATTCAAGAACTGCCTCATTTGGAAAGTGGAAGCACACTCTCTTAGTTCGACAATCCACGGTGGCATAGCAAGAATCTAACCAATCCATACCCATTATAACATCCACCATTTCTAGCTCAATTAGGTTAGCCAATGTGTCACGATCACAAACAGTTACTACACAGTCATAATAAATCCTTCTAGCAATAATAGATTCACCGGTTGATGTGAACACTTCAAATGGTTTGTTCAATAATTTGGGTGTTCTCTTAAGCTTCCCAGCAACTAGTGGAGTAATGTATGATAGTGTAGAACCGGGATCAATTAATGCATATACATTATGTAAAAAGATGGATAATGTACCTGTGACCACATCAGGTGAAGCTTCCAAATTTTGCCAACTCCCCAGAGCATATGTGTGATTCTGGACTCTGTTAGAGCTAGCTGCCCCTCTTACACATCTACCACGACCCATAGGTGCTTGTTGACCCCTACCTAATAGAGGAACTGACGATGATGATGCAACAGCTGACCCAGTAGGTTGTGATGTATCACCCATACGTCTCCTCGGGCAATCTCTTATCATTTGCCCTGGCGCACCACACCAATAACAAGCGTCTATCCCAAGATAACATATACCTGAATGGCTTCTTCCACACTATTTACAAGGTTGCCTAGGAGTTATTTGCCGACCTGCTGAATATCCTATTGTCCGTGTACCTTGTCCCTCTCCTTGTTGACCAAACTGATTACTTCTAGACCCTTGAAGTTGTGGTGGGGCACTGGCTACAGAGTAGGAGGATGATGGCCTATGCGATCTATTAAAAAACCGAGGCCTAAGCTCACCTTAGGGTGGTGTAAACTGCCCTGTAGATTTGGCCCTTTTGGACTGCGCCCTTTCCAACTCTTGTGTCCTTCTCTTTTACCTCTGATCCTCCAATTTCTGTGCAAAATCTTGCATTCTTGCTATATCCATGTCTTTGTTCAAGAAAGCAATGGAACAGTCTCTTACCAGATATGTATCCAATCTATCCACATATCGATGAACTCTATCTGCCATAGTAGCAACTACATTAGGAGCATACCTGGCCAGGGAATTAAATTGAAGGTTATAGTCCCTCACGCTCATATTCCCTTAGTGGAGATTCAAGAACTGATTTGCACAGGCCTCTCGGATCTCTAATGGCAAGTAATGGTCAATAATGCCTCTTTGAACTCCTTCCAGGTAGTTGGAGGTGCATCTATACCCTTAGATTGCTTCCAAGCTTCATACCACAATATAGCCATACTCTTCAACCTATATGTCACTAACTCGATAGCTTCTGTACCACTCACATACATAACAGCTAAAGTGCACTGAATTTGATCAATAAAGTCTTGGGGATCTTCATTAGGATCTGACTCAGTGAAGGATGAAGGGTCCAAAGTAAGGAAACGTATCCTTGTGCCACCTACACCTATATCCGGACCTTTCTGTCTTTGACCTTGGCCAACAACTATACGAGTCAATAGTTGGACTACATTTCTCAGATCCTGCACGGTAGCTTCAATAGGTGGTTCTGGGGGAATTTCACTACTTTCGGGTTCATCGGGAGTTGGAGGAGTTGGAGATGTATGTGATAGAGACTCCTCTTGAACCTCATTTCATTGTCTCAACTGACTGGGTATACCAACCACCACTTCTACTCCCTTCCCTATACCTTTTATTGTGACTGCTTTCTGGCATACTTGCTATATAGAACAATTTAGGGGTTAGTGTCACACCCCAAACCCCCGTGGGGCGGACCGGCACCCGTTGCCGATAAGGCTCGGGAGAACCAACCTATAACTATGCTCGTTCTATCCATAT
>JAPFFP010070708.1:0-24347 GCA_026153255.1 Solanum medicagineum
ACATTTGAAGCAATTTCGTTGGCTAGTCAATTTTTAAGGTAGAAATGCTCACCAACAATTAACAAATTGTCAGTGCACAGTATACTTGAAATGCTCCACATGTGCTTTGGAAAGCCCCATAATCGTAATTTTCATATATCTCAAAATCTGTGCGTGACTTTGAAAATCTGAATTTATATTCTCGATCTGGGGGAAAATTGATTAGGAAATGGGTATAACATTGATTTTAGAAGACTCATAGTGAAGAATAATTTTTGCTAATTTTTGAATTCTAGTGACTATTCGCTCCATGTCTGCGACGCGCCAGGGGTGTGAACAAGTGTTGTTTGTGGTTCGCGTCGGGCGCGGACCTGTGCAACATTTTCCTTTGTTTTGCTTATTCGCCCAAGGGTATTGGGCTCATAGCCCCATGCCCACTTAAACATTAAATTACCCCTACTTAGCCATATTTTCAACTCTATGACTCTCAAAACCCTCTCTAAAATATCTCTAAGACCTCATCAATTCTCTCATTCAAATTTACAGATTTCAAGCTCAATTTTAGGACTCAAGGATTCATTGCAAGCTCTAAGACTACTTTAAGTTCATTTCAAGGAATTTAAGGTTTAAGGTATGTGGGTCTTCATCCATCGGTCCTTTCACCCATGGAGTGCAACCTTCCCTTTTATGAAAATTGCATGTTTTTAAGTTGTATTACCTATGGGTATCTCTTATTATGGATTATGAATATAAATTATTTTAGGGTTTTATGAAGTATTGAGTAATTATGCATGAGTATTCCAATCTTGTTACGTGAATTGATTTGTCCATTCAAACTATGCATGTTTTGGGCTATGGAATCGTGAACTATTATGAGCTTTTGTGAGGGATTTAAAGGTACCCTACCTGAGGGTTTTACTACAAGTTGGAGGGTTGATTTGCATTTAATTTACTCATCTTATTTCACTCTTGAATTGTATGATTTTGAACAAGTATCATGAATCCACCATGTGTTTGATAAAATGTCATAGCAAGAATTCTGCTTGGTTTATGTCGGTTGAGGTCATTTCCTACATATGTATGATACAGTATGCAAGTTGAATTATCTACATACATGTTTTATTACAAATATTGATCACGCATTCCTTATTGACATTATATATAAATATATATATATCCATTGCTATGATTATGCATTTTGACTATATTGACATATGTCTTGTTGCATTGTATCTCGCATACTTAGTACCTTCAAACATACTAATTCATACTCTATAACTACATGATATTACCATGTAGGGACGATAGCTCCTTTTGATCACCCTCTATGTGGCTAGTTCAGTACTTTAGAGATAAGCATTGGTGAGTCCTCAAGTACGAGGACACTATCTATGTTACTCTTGCTATTTTGAGACTTCATTGTAGAACACTTATTATTATGAGGGTGAGCTCGAAAAATGTCTTGGCCTCTGTTCGGTTCCAAGTTAGAGGTGTTGTTGGATATTATGATGTATTTATACTTTGAGCTTGACCCTTTTATGATTTTAAGAATATCAAACTTCCCTTATTCCCATTTCCTTTTTAAATTATCACTTGTTGTTGTTTATTTTTGCTTCCACGACCAAGGATGTGTGAATGATATGCTAAGAGGCTTGTTTGGGGTTCCTTCGGGTTCCCCATTCACCGTGTCACGTCTAGGCCCTAGGCTTGGGTTTAGACAAGCTTCGTATCAGAGTACTAGGTTTTTTGCTGGTCCTTGGAAATCCAACACATTACGATAATTAGAGTCTTATTCTTGGTAGTGAAGTGTGCCGCAACTATGAATGGGAGGCTATGAGGCGTTTTGGGAAATGTTTCACTTCTTCATGATCTATATCATACTTTAGATGTAAGAATAAGGATTTTTCCCTAACAAGTGCTCTTTACTCTTCAAGATCATGCTGCTACCAAGAGGATGACTAAGGAGAGCCCTGTACACTCGAGGAGCAACCGGTCCCTTCCACTTCTCAAGCTCCACAAGGAGTAGGGTAGCCCAAGATTAGTACCGAGATGCCATTACAATGTTGGCCCATGCTATGACCAACCTATTGAACCTAGGGGCCCAAGCTCCTCATGCTCATACCCGGCCTCAAGACTGAGGGACTTCACAAGAATAAACCCTTTTGAAGTTTCATGGGTCGAAGGCGGAGGAAGATCCCCAAGAGTTCATCGATGAGATGTATAAGGTGTTATAAATTATGGGGGTAAATTCAGAGGAAAAGGAGGAGTTGGCGGCCTACTAACTCAAAGGTGTGGCTCAAATTTGGTTTACTCAATGGATGTTGGAGAAAGTAAATGATAATGCCATTTGATGGGAAGATTTCAAAGTCGTCTTCCTCAACCGATTCTTCCCTATTGAGTTGAGAGAGGCTAAGATGATGAAGTTTACGAATCTTAAGCAAGTTGTATGAGTGAGAGGTAGTATGGCCTCAAGTTCAATAATAAGCTTTCCAAGTATGCTTCTCAATTGGTTGTCGAGCCTAGATCAAGGATGAACAAATTTGGGTCGGGAGTGTACGACTTGGTTAATGAAGAGTGTCGTACCACCATGCTAGTGAGTGATATGAATTTGTCTCGGCTCATGACATATGTCGAATAACTAGAGGGGGAATAGCTTAGAAAGAGAAGAAGTGGTAAGTCCAAGAGGTCTCGATTTAAAGGTGGTTTCCAAGGTTCTAGAGATGGCCAGTTTTCTCAAGGCCACAAGTTCCAAGGCCAAGGGTATTCCAATGCTCCTAATAAGAGATTTGTTAATGATAACCCAAGGTTCCAAGGTTGCAAAGGTGGGATAACCCACCCTAAGTGCCAAAAGTGTGGGAGAAACCATAGTGGTACATGTTTAAATAATTCCAATGTATTCTTTGGTTGTGGTGTAGTGGGTCACAAGGTTATTGATTGTCCTCATGCTCAAAACAAAGATAGAGATGGTCTTCCACAAGGCCAAGGTAATAATGCGGGTCAAATGGCAAAAAGAGGCCAACAAGGGCGTGCTCTAAGGCAAAACAGCTTTTATGCTCTCCAAGGAAGGCAAGGAGTTGATGAGCTGCCCAATGTTGTTATCAGTATGTTAAAGGTTTTTTATTATGATGTGTATGCATCGATAGATCCGGGTGCCATTTTTTCTTTTATTACTACTTTTGTTTCCAAAAAGCTTCATGTGTGTCCAGAATTGTTGTGTGAACCTTCTGAAGTGCTTACCACCATTGGTGAGTCCATTGTTGCTAAAAGAGTCTGTAGAAATTGTCCCTTGTTCATATTGCGTAAAGTCTTGCCTTGTGATTTTGTTGAACTTGACATGGTAAAGTTTGATATTATTCTTGGGATGGACTGGTTACATGCATATTACGCTTCCATTGATTTTAGAACCCATAGGTTGAAATTTCCAATTCCCTAATGAGCCCATTCTTGAGTGGGAAAGTCATAATAATGTGGTCAAGGGTAGGTTCATTTCTTGTCTTAAAGCCTAAAAGTTGATTTCCAAGGGTTGCCTTTATCATCTTGTGAGGGTTAGGCATGTGGAGTCCAAAGTCCTTCCTATAGGGTCGGTTCTGATGGTCAATGTGTTTCTTGATGTCTTTCCCAATGAGCTTCCCTATGTTCCTCCCGAAAGAGAAATAGACTTTGGTACAAACCTCTTTATCGATACCCAACCCATTTCCATTCCCCCTTACCGCATGGCCCTGGCGGAATTGAACGAGTTGAAGGATCAATTGAGAGACTTGTTGGCAAAGGGTTTCATAAGGCCTAATAAGTCACCTTAGGGTACACCACCTAGGATTGATGACCTTTCTAATCAACTTCTAGTCACTTTTCTAAGATTGATCACCGGTCCGGATACCACCAAGAGAGAGTGAGGGAGTGTGATATTCCTTGGCTTTTCGGACTAGGTATGGGCACTTTGAGTTTGTGGTAATATCCTTTGGGTTGACTAATGTGCCGACTATATTTATAGATCTTATGAATAGGGTCTTTAAACCCTACCTTTATATGTTTGTGGTGGTCTTTATTAATGATATTTTGATTTACTATCGTAGTAAAGAAAAGCATATGGGTCACCTGAGGGTGGTTTTCCAAATCTTGAGGGAAGAGAAGTTGTTATCTAAACATGAAAAGTGCGAGTTTTGGTTGAATGAGGTTTCTTTAATAGGACATGTTGTGTCGGTTGATGACATTAAGATGGATCCTACGAAGAAAGAGTTGATAAGGAATTAGCCTAGACCCTTGGCTTCGTCATATATTAGAAGTTTCTTGGGTTGGGCAGGTTATTACCAGAGGTTTGTGAATGGGTTCTCTTCTATTACTTCCCTTATGACTAAGTTGACCCAAAAGAGGGCAAAATTTGGTTGGACCGGTGAATGTGAAAAGAGTTTTCAAACCTTGGAAGACAAGCATATCTCCGTTCCTATTTTGGCCTTACAGGAAGGGTTGGAACGATTTGTTATATATTGTGATGCTTCAAGGATTGGATTGGGGTGTGTGTTGATACAAAATGGCAAGGTTATAGCATATGCCTCTAGGCAACTTAAGGTGCATGAGAAGAATTATCCCACCTATGACCTTGAATTGGCGGGTGTGGTGTCTTCTTTGAAAATTTGCCGTCATTATTTTTATGGGGTTCACTTTGATGTGATTACTAACCACAATAGTGTCCAATATGTATTCACCCAAAACTATCTTAACTTAAGACAAAGAAGGTGGTTAGAGCTCCTTAAAGATTATGAAATGAGTGTGCACTATCATCCCGACAAAGCTAATATGGTGGCCGGTGCTCTAAGTAGAGTGTCCATGGGTTGTTTGGCTCATATTGATGATGGTTTAAAAGAGGTGGCTAGAGATGTTCACCGGTTGACTAGGTTAGGGGTTAGGTTGGATGAAGTTGAAAATGGTGGTTTGGTGGTTTTTGATGGATCTAAATCTTCTTTGTTTGAGGAGGTAAAGTAAAAATAAGATCTTGACCCCAGCTTGCTAGAATTGAAGGCATTGGTGAAGGATGGTAAAGTGGAGGTTTTCTCCCAAGGAGGAGATGGTGCCCTTAGGTATCAAGGTAGGTTGTGTATGTCTAATGTTGATGACTTAAGGGCGTTGATTATGAAGGAGGCCCATAATTCATCCTATTCTATTCACCCCGATTCCACAAAGATGTATAGAGATTTGAGAGAGGTGTATTGGTGGGTTGGTATGAACAAAGATATTGCCAAGTGTGTAGTTAGGTGTCACAATTGCCAACAAGTGAAAGCTGAACATCAAAGGCTGGGTGGCCTAGCCTAAGACATAGAAATTCCCACTTGTAAGTGGGAAGAGATCAACATAGATTTTCTGGTTGGGTTTCCCAAGACTAGGAAACACTTTGATTCTATTTGGGTTATTGTTGATAGAATGACAAAGTCGGTTAACTTCCTATCGATGAAGACAACTTATGATGCCGACGACTATGCCTTAAATTGTATATTCATGAGTTGGTTAGGTAGCATGGGGTGCTCTTGTCTATGATCTTGGATCTTGGTGCTCAATTCACTTCTTATTTTGAGAGATCGTTCCAAAGGGGTCTTGGTACCAAGGTCAAGCTTAGCATGACTTTAACTTCTCAAACGGATGGTCAAGCCGAAAGAACTATCCAAACTCTTGAGAATATGATAAGAGCTTGTGTTTTGGAGTTTAAGTGTAGTTGGGATGAACATCTTCCACTTATTGAGTTTGCTTACAACAATAGTTACCACTCTAGCATTGGCATGGCTCCCTTTCAAGCTTTATATGGTAGGCATTGTAGATCCCGGGTTGGATGGTTTGATGTGGGGGAAATGGCTTTTTTAGGCCTGGATTTGGTTATGGAAGCCTTGGAAAAGGTGAGGTTGATAAGGGAGAGACTGAAGATAGCCCAAAGTATACAAAAGTCATATTGCGATATGAGAAGAAAACATCTTGAGTTTGAGGTTGGTGATTGACCTTACTTGAAGGTGTCGCCCATGAAGGGTGTGGTCTGGTTTGGAAAGAAAGGTAAATTGAGCCCAAGGTTTATGGGTCCTTATAGAATTTTGAGGAGAGTTGGTAAGGTTGCATATGAATTGGAGTTGACTATGGAGATGAACATGGTTCTTTTGGTCTTCCATGTTTGTGGGTGACCCTAGTGCTATAGTGCCCTTAGAGGTTGTGGGTGTTGTGGAAGATTATTTGACCTATGAGGAGTTCCTGAGGGAGATTTTTGATAGACAAGTGAAGAGGTTGAGCAATAGAGATGTAGCTTCTGTCAAGGTCCTTTGGAGGAATCAACAAGTTGAAAGTGCCACATGGGAAGCCGAGGCGAACATGAAAAAGCGATACCCATATCTCTTCCACTCTACTCAAGCCAAAGATAATAACGTAAGCCCCATCTATTATTTCAAGTCTTAAGTTTCATCCCTCATATCATTTTACATGCATTCATGTTTATGGTGACAAGTTTGTGATGATTTTTGACATTCATGTTGAGATTTTTGAAAATGATGTGTAGGTACATTTGTTGCATTCAAGTCGAGCTGAAATCTTCATAATTAGACCACTTATGCATGTTTCTTTTGGCATTCAGGGATGAATGTTCCCAAGGGGGAGATTTTGAAACTCCCCACATGTGCTTCAGAAAGCCCTATAATCATAATTTCCATATATCTCAAAATCCATGCGTGATTTCGAAAAGCTGACTTCATATTCTCAATTAGGGGGCAAAATTGAGTGGGAAATGAGTATAACCCGGATTTTAGGAGACCCATAACAAAAAATAATTTTTGCTAATTTTTGTATTCTAGTGGCTGTCTGCATCTTGGTCGCGATGTGTCAGGGGTGTGGACTAGTGTTGTTTAAGGTCAGCGTCATGCCAGGGGCACAAACCAGTGCAACATTTTAATTGGGTTTTCTTATTCTCCCAAGGGAATTGGGGTTGTCACAACTCGAACCTAGGGCCTAGTCGTGATTGGCGATTAGGGAACCCGAAGGAACCCCATACAAGCCGATTAGCATATCATTACACATCCTTGGTCATGGAAGCAATTAAATAGCGTTGAAAGAATAGAAAAATGGGCAAGGGACTAAGGGAGAACTTTTATACTATAAAAAACAAGGGACAAGAGAGTCAAGGTTCATATCATAATCACACATCATGTCCAACAACACCTCTACTACATGGATACTTAGCGTGCGCCAAGACAAGCAACTAGGCTCACCCTCATAATCAAAGCATTCATCAAAGAAAGAAAGTGTCTCCATACATAGCATAAGATCAAAGGCACTGTCCTCGGAATGGAGGACTCACCCACTAGCTTGAATAGATACCACTAGCCACATGGAGGAGGATGATGACCAAATAGAGCTCCGGTTCCTACATGGTAACATCATGTAGGCATAGAGTATGCGTTAGTACGTTTGAATGTACTAAGTATGTAGGATGCAATGCAACAAGAGATAGACAACATAATCGAAATGTATAATCATGAGAAATAACAATATGACATGTATGAATGATCCTTGGAGTAAAACATGCTTATATAGAACATATTACATGTGTAAGAAAAGACCATCATCATAGACTAAGCATACTAGTACTCGGAATCGCTTTGCACTCCCTTGAGGGTGATCAAGGTATGTACCTCTCAATCGATAGATGGACATCACACCCTCCATCATAGTGGTCAAAGTATCAACCCCACAACGTGGTTAATGGACTTTACCCCCTCCATCATAGTGGTCAAGGTATCAACCCCTCAACATAGATAATGGATTTCACACCCTCCATCATAGTGGTCAAGGTATCAACCCCTTAACATGATTAATAGACTTCACACCCTCCATCATAGTGGTTAAGGTATCCCTTCAACATGGTTAATGGACTTCACACCCTCCATCGTAGTGGTTGTAACACCCCATGAAATTACTAAAATACCCCTAAAATATAATCGTGCGCACAACGCGCCTTCCAAAGCTCTGATGGGAAATTCAAAACCAGATTTGCGATAAGCATCAAAAATTGAGTGGGAAAATGATTTCGACTCAATTTAAGAGTAACTGGAGCGAAAAATAATTTTCACTAATTAATTTTAGGGTAGTCCCTGTCCGCAACCCTGGCGCAACGTCGAGGGGGCATAAAGACACACTTGAAGATTTTATTAATATTTCAACGAGAATTGAAACTGCCAAAAAATTGCAAAAAAGTACTGGTCCGTGCCCCTGGCGTGTTGCGGACCAGTACACCAGTTTTTAAAATTTTCTTTGAAATTTTGAGAAATGTTTGTTTGTCATCCTCAACCCATTTTTAAGTCCCAAAACATGTTTTTAAGACATATTTCGTATGAAAAGGGTTTAAAAAACTCATATTTTTCTAAGTCTAAACGAGAGAAACTGAGAGAAGGAGAAAAGAGCAAGATAGGATTTTGAGGCCAGGGCCAAATTCTTGAATGAAAGGTAGAAATTCATCATCCCAAGTATGTAAAAGCTACCCAGAACATGAAATTGTTCTTCCATGTAGCCCAATACATTTAGTAGGTTGGCAATTGACAATTGATGGGTCTTGAGTAGTGATTTCTTGAAGAATTTCTTGAACATTATATTTGTTTCTTGAAGATTATCTTTAAATTCTATATATTATCTCAAATTGATAATCATCATACTTGTATTTACTATCTTATATGTATTATTGTGTGAATGTTAAACTTAATTGCATGATTCTCCTTGTTTAATACTCCAAGAATGAACTTAGAGGTAATGTCTAGAGCCTTAATTATCTGAATGTGTATATTGTTGGAGTCTGAGTCTTGAGATGGGGGTATTGAAGACTGAAACGGATTGAATTAGTGTTCTAAGAGCCTAATAAGACTGAAGTTTTTAAGGAATGATCTTACTCTTCGATTTGATAAATGATGAGATGATCTGAATGTTCTTGTCTGTAGGGGTTGAGTGATGGAAATCCTTGATGTATTCATAGGCTTATGCGCATGTTGAGCCATAGGAAGAGTATTTGCACCAAAATAGGTATGACCGAGTCCCACTCGCACTCATTAACTATGTGGCCAGCGTAGAAGAGGATTGGACTGTGAAAGCGGATATTTCCTTTGCCCCGCAGAGGGCTTGAAAAATTTCTTTGGGATCTCCGACAGAGTCGTCCGTTACCCTGGCAAGGCATTGGTTGATTCTGGCAACGACATCTCTTTGTTGTATCATCACTCGCTCATAGGTGGTGATTGTCGATTATAGAAACTCCCAGGTAGGTTCCATGATGATAGTTCTCTCATATTGAGGTGATAGTGTGGTTTTTTGATGGATAGGGATAGGAGTAGAGCCCATTTCTTACTATGAGTTGAGGATGAGTGGTTCATGAGTTATTATTATTGTATAATGATTATTTTAGTCAATTTGACATATAACACATTCCACATACTAACGCCTATTTGGTACTTTATCGTCTTATGATGCAGATTCTGTAGAGAGAGGACTTCAACAGGCTAATCGTTGAGATTCATGGATTCCCAGATAGTGACTTGGTGTGTCCTCCCTTGCTTTCGGAGGACATATTTATCATTCATTTATCTTGAGTTATTTTCTTTGGTTTTAGTAGCCATGACCTGTCATGGCATCATCTTAGACAATAATTATAGAGGCTTCATAGATATAGATTGATGATGGCTGATGTTGGGGTTCTTTTCCCCGTTTCCTTTCTTTACACTGAGGTTGTCCCTTTTTCTCGCATTTCATTTATGATAGACTGAGTAGATAGGTGTAGCCCATTGATTGACAATTATTTCTTTGTTACCTTCAGCTATTGAACTGATTGAATGAATGTGATGAGACTAGGTGGTTCGCTTGGGGCTAGCGATAGTTCCGAGTGCCATTCACGCCTAGAGTACCATCCTGGGGCATGAAAAACTTGGTATCAGAGCATAGAGTTCGAGTGTCCTTGGGATTCTATGAAGTTATGTCTATTAGAGTCTTGTTTATGGGTGTATTGTCAATCGCACTTCATAAGCAGAAGGCTATAGGACATTAGGAAGTGTTATCCTTCTTTTATGATCTGAATTCGTGCAATAGAGTTTAACTCTATGGAAATCTCCTTTTAACTCATGCATTATACATTTAGAAAAAAATGTCGCCAAAGAGAGCAACCGCTCAGTGAGATGCCGTAGCCCCAACTACTGCGAACGCCAACCTGAGGCCTGAGTTTAGATTGAGGTAAGGAGAGGGGTACGTCCTGCCAAGACTGCTGAGGTCCCACAGGCGCCCCTGCTCAGCCCCAGGTAGCTCCCACTACCTAGGTAGAATTTATGGGAGCCATCACCATGCTAACTCAGTTGGTGGCCTCCCAGGGTTATATCCAAGGTCCTTAAGATCCTAGTTCTAGCTCACGGGAGCCATCAGTTGCCACCAAACATAGAGACTTCCTAAGGATGAACCCGCTAGTGTATACGAGGTTAAAAGAAGAAGAGGACCCACAGAACTTTATTGATGAGATGTATAAGGTTCGGAAGGCGATGCATGCTGATGAGATTGAGGGAGTTGAGCTTGCCTCCTACCAGCTGAAGAATGATACTAATGTGTGGTACAAACAGAGGGAGGAGCGTAGAGGTGAGAATGTGGATCCTGCAGCATGGGAAGTGTTTTAGACAACCTTCTTTAACCACTTCTTTCCTCAAGAGTTGAGGGAGACGAAGGTGGATGAGTTTGTGAATCTGAAACGGGGAGGGACGACTGTGAAGGAGTGTAGCCTTAAGTTTATTAAGCTATCAAGGTATACTCCAGAGATGGTGCAAGTCATGAGAGCGAGGATGAGGAAGTTTGTCTCTGGTCTAGGCAGACATGTGTAAAAAGAGTGTAAGGCAGCTATACTGATTCTGAACATGGACATCTCTAGAATTATGGTGTATTCCCATTAGACAAAGAAGGACAAGAAGAAATATAGAGAAGAGAAGATGAATAGAAAGGCGAAGTCAGCGGGACATGAGCCTAGCCCGCAGAGACAGAATAAGGGTGACAAGTCCTACTTTCAGAGGAGATCATCCCATCCTACACAGTCTAAAGTGAGTGCGCCCGTGCAACCAAACAGTTATGATTATAAATCTCATGCTTATCAGAATTTTAGGGCTCTGGGTACTCAGTCTCAAGCCAGTGTGACCCAAGGTCAAGGCACGAGGGGAAAGTCACCATGTGGCAAGTGCAGTAAGATTTATCTGGGTAAGTGTCATGTGGGAATAGATGTTTTCTATTTGTGTGGAAAAGTTGGTCACTTCAATTATGAGTGCCCAAAGAGGAGACGAGGTGAGGGGAGCAGCAGACCCCAATCATTTGCAGCCCCTCCAGCGTGAAATCAACAGAAGGGTACCACTACTAGTACAGGAGGCGGGAGGAACTTCCTTTGCGCTATGAGTAACCAATAGGATCAGAAGTTTGCACCAAATGCTATCAAGGGTATGCTTCGAGTCTTTACCTTTGATTGTTACACATTACTTGATCCAGGTGCCACCTTGTCTTTTGTGACCCCTTATGTGGCTAGTAAGTTTGGGATTCTTTCAGAGTGTTTGCTTGAACCTTCTATTGTTTCTACTCCTATAGGTGAGTCCATCTTAGCTGAGAGAGTTTAAAGGTATTGTGTAGTGTCTATCTATCAATGATATACCTAAGATGACTTGGTAGAGTTGGAGATGGTTGATTTTGATGTAATAATGGGCATGGATTGGCTTCACGCCTGTTATACTTCTTTTGACTGTAGAACCTGGATTGTTAAGTTTCAATTTTCAAGTAAGCCTGTCTTAGAGTAGAAAGGGAGTTCTGTTGCCCCTAAGGGCACATTTATCTCTTATCTTAGAGCCAGAAAGTTGATCTCAAAGGGCTGTATTTACCACCTCGTGCGAATTAAGTCTGTTGATGTTGAATCTTCTACTCTTGAGTTAGTTCCGATTGTGAGTGAGTTTCCTGAGGTGTTTCTTGATGACCTACCTGGAGTCCCTCCTGATAGGGAGATTGACTTTGGTATTGATGTCCTCCCCGAGACCAAACCCATTTCAGTTCCACCTTATAGAATGGACCCCACAGAGTTAAAAGAATGGAAAGAACAGTTGAAAGACCTGCTAGAGAAAGGTTTCATAAGGCCTAGTGTCTCACCTTTGGGGTGCTCGTATCCTATTCATGCATAAGAAGGATGGGTCTCTCAAATATGTATAGGCCACCGACAGCTGAACAAGGTAATTATAAAGAATAAGTATCCTCTCGCAAGGATAGATGATCTCTTTGACCAACTTTAGGGTGCTACCTATTTCTCCAAGATAGACCTTATATCGGGTTACCATTAGTTGAAGCTGAGGGAAAGTGATATCCCAAAGACAACCTTTAAGACACGGTACGACCACTTTGAGTTCTTGGTCATGTCCTTCAATTTGACAAATGCACCTGCAAGTTTCATGGATTTGATGAACAGGTTATTCAGATTTAACTTGATATGTTCGTGATCGTGTTTGTTGATTATATTCTTGTATATTCAAAGGATGAAAAGGAGCATGTTAATCACCTTAGAGTGGTTTTGCAAATGCTCAAAGACCTTGAGTTGTATGCAAAATTCTAAAGTGTGAGTTTTAGCTCAAGTCAGTTGCTTTCTTGGGCCATGTTGTTTCAAGAGATGGTATTTGGGTAGATACTCTGAAGTTTGAAGAGGTTAAAAACTCGCGTAGACAGACTTCTCTGACAAAAATAAGAAGCTTTTTAGGTTTGGCAGGGTACTACTGCAGATTTGTCAAGGGCTTCTTTTCCTTGTAACCATCTTGACTAAGCCGACTCAGAAGAAAGCCAAGTTTCAGTGGTTAGAGGAATGTGAAAAGAGTTTCCAAAAAAGTTGAAGACTAGATTAATTACAACCCCAGTTTTGAATTTACTTGACGGGATGTGAGACTTCGTGATATACTGTGATGCTTCAAGAGTAGGATTGGGTTGTGTACTTATGCAGGGAGGGAAGGTGATAGCTTATAGTTCCAAACAACTTAAAATCCATTAGAAGAACTATCTGACTTATGATCTCGAGTTGGTAGCAGTGGTGTTCGCACTTAAGATCTGGCGTCACTATTTGTATGGAGTGCATGTGGACGTTTTCAATGACCACAAGAGTTTGCAATACGTGTTCAGCCAAAAAGAGCTCAATCTATGACAAAAGAGATGGATGGAGTTGCTCAAGGATTATGTTATGAGAATTCTCTACCACACAAGTAAGGCTAACATTGTTGCTAATTCTTTTAGCAGGATGTCTATGCGTAGCACTGCCCGTATAGAGGAAGGAAGGAGAGAACTAGCTAAGGAAGTTCATAGATTGGCGCTACTGGGAGTGCAAATTGAGGAGAACAATTAAGGCGGGGTTAATGTTCAGGATAGGTCTGCTTCATCCTTAGTGTAAGAAGTGAAGGAAAATCAAGACTCCTGACCCTATCTTGTTCCAATTGAAAGAAACGGTGCACAAGCAGAAGGTGATGGTTTTCTCCAAAGGGGGAGATGGGGTGTTAAGATACTAGGGTAGATTGTGTATGCCTGCTGTTGATGGTGCTCGAGACAGGATCATGGCTGAAGCTTATAGCTCTAAATATTACATTTATCCTAGTTCTACCAAGATGTACCACGACTTTAGGGAAGTCTATTGGTGGAATAAAATGAAGAGGGACATTGCTGAATTTGTCTCTAAATGCCCCAATTGTCAACAGGTTAAGGTTGAACATCAGAGACGACGTGGACAGGCGCAGAACTTTGAAATTCCTGAGTGGAAGTGGGAGACAATCAACATGGATTTCATCACTGGTTTACCAAGATCCCGAAAACAGCATGATTCGATAAGGGTGATTGTTGATAGGATGACTAAACTAGCCCAATTTTTGGCGACTAAGACAACTAATACGGCTAAGGAGTATGCTCGGATATACATTTAAGAGATTGTGAGGTTGCATGGGGCTCCCTTGTCTATCATCTTAGACAGAGGAGCCCAATTCACCTCTCAATTTTGGATATCTTTCCAGAGGGGTTTGGGTAAAAAGGTGAATTTAAGCACTGCTTTTCACCTCAGACAGATGGCAGGTAGAATGCACTATCCAGACATTGGAGGACATATTTAGAGCTTGCATCATTGACTTCAAGGGTATATGGGACGACCATCTACCATTGATCGAGTTTGCGTACAACAATACCTACCATGCCAGTATTAAGATGGCCCCTTATGAGGCATTATACGGGAGGAGATGTAGATCACCGATTGACTGGTTATTAATCTAATCTGACCTTTGCCACCGGTCAATGGAGAAGGTGAAAGTTATCAGAGAGAGGTTGAAGACAGTACAAAGTCGTCAAAAATCTTACATGCACATAAGGAGAAGAGACTTAGAGTTTGAGGTAGATGATTGGGTGTACTTAAAAGGGCCACCCATGAAGAGTGTCATGGGATTTAGTAAGAAAGGAAAGTTTATTCCACTTTATATCAGAGCATACCATATTGGGAGGAGGGTTGGGAAGGTCGTTTATGAGCTAGACTTGCCTTCTGAGCTAGATGGAGTTCACCCCGTATTCAATATGTCGATATTAAAGAAGTGCTTGGGGGATCCCACCTTAGCAATTCCTATTGAGAGTATAGGAGTGAAAGACACCTTATCATATGAAGAAATTCCGATCCAGATCCTTGACCGACAAGTTCGTAAACTGAGGAATAAAGAGATAGCCTCCGTTAAAGTCATATGGAGGAATCAATTTGTTGAGGAAGTTATGTGGGAAGCTGAGGAAGCGATGAGACTCAAATACTTGCACCTATTCATGCCAAATGATGATGTTAGTGAAGATAATGTTCGTATCCTGAATGTTATTGAAAATCCTTGCTTGAGTTGAGGTGCTAAGTCCATTCTTGAGTCTAAGATAGAAATGTTGAAAGCGATGGATGGTTGGAAGTTCGAGAGTTCCCGAGTAAGGAATGAGATGAGTTCTGAGGTTATTCATGTTTCCATCCGAACTTTACACATCATGCAAGGATGAATGATCCCAAGGAGGAGATGATGTAACACCTTGTGAAATTACCGAAACGACCCTAAAATGTAATCATACAGACAACACGTCTTCCAAAGCTCTGTTGGAAAATTCGAGACCACATTTGCGATCAACGCAGAAAATCAAGTGGGAAAATGATCTCGACTCAATTTAAGAGCAACTGGAGTGCAAATAATTTTCCCTAATTAATTTTCGGATAGTGTCTGTCCGTGCCCCTGGTGCGACGCGGAGGGGGTGCAGAGACAAACTTGAAGATTTTATTAAAATTTCAACGGTAATTGAAAATCTCGAAAAATTGCAAAAATGTACTGGTGCGCATCGCGAGCTAATACACTGGTTTTAAATTTTTTTTAAAATTTTGAGAAGGGTATTTTGGTCATTTCTAACCCATTTTTAAGTCCAAAATGTATTTTTAAGCCATATTTCGTGTTAAAAGGGCTTCAGAAACCCATATTTTTCTAAGTCTAAATAAGAGAAACTGAGAGAAGGAGAAAAAAGATAGAGGAGGATTTTGAGTCCATGGAGAAATTCTTGAAGGAAAGGTAGAAATTTATCATCCTATATATGTAAAGTGTACCCAGGACATGGAATTGTTCTTCCATATGCCTCAATACATTTAGTAGGTTGACAATTGATAGTTGATGGGTCTTGAGTAGTGATTTCTTGAAGAATTTCTTGAACATTATCTTCAGATTCTATATATTATCAAAAATTTATGATAATCATACTTTTATTTATGATTTTATATGTATTATTATGTGAATCTATACCTAAATTGCATGATTCCCCTTGTTTAATACTTCAAGAATAAAGTTAGGGGTAATGTCTAGATTCTTGATTGTCTGAATGTGTCGATTGTTGGAGTCTAAGTCCTGAGATGGGGGTATTGATGATTGAAACTGATTGAATTAGTGTTCTTAGAGCCTAATGAGCTGAACCTTAGTTTTGAAGGAATGATCTTACTCTTCAAGTCAATAGATGATGAGATGAGCTGAGTGTTCTTGCCCGTAGGGGCTGAGTGATGGAAATCCTTGATGCATTGATAGACTTATGAGCATGTTGAGTCCTGGGAGGAGTATTAGCACCGAAATGGGTAAGAGTGAAACCCATTCTCATAGATTAACTATGTGGCCAGTGTAGGAGAGGATCGAACCATAAAAGAGGATTTTTCCTTTTCCCGCAGAGGGCTTGACAGATTTCTTTCCGATACCCGACAAACTTGTCCTTTACCCTAACAAGGTACTAGGCGGATGTGGAAATGACATCTCGTTGTGCTATCATCACTGGTTCATAGGTAGTGATTGTCGGTTATAGAAACTCCCAGATAGATTCCATGATTATAGATCTCTGATGTTCAGATGATAGTGTAATGTTTTGATGGATAGTGATTGGATGAAGCCCGTTTTTTTACTCTGAGTTGAGATTGAGTGATTGATGAGCTATTGTTATTGTATAATGATTACCTTTGCCTATTTTACATACAGTACATTCCATGTACTAACGCACCTTGGACGCTGCATCAGTTTATGATGCAGATTCTGTAGATAGAGGACTTCAACAGGTTAATCGTTGAGATTCACAGATTTCCAGACAGACACTTAGTGAGTCCTCTCTTGCTTTCAGAGGACATATTTATCATTCATTTATCTTGAGTTATTTTTCATGATTGTGGTAGCCATGGATTGTCATGGTATTATTTTAGATAGTAGTGATAGAGGCTTCATAGACATAGATTGATGATGGTCGATGTTGTGGTTCTTTTCCCCGTTCCTTTTCTTTGCACTGAGATTGTCCCTTTTTCTCGCATTTCACTTATGATAGACTAAGTTGATAGTTGTAGGACATTGGTAGATAGTTATTTCTTTGTTCTCTTCTGCTATTAATGAATGTGATGAGACTAGGTTGTCCCCTTGGGGGCTAGCAATAGTCTTTGAGTGTCAGTCACGCCATAGTACCCTCCAGGGGTGTAACAGTGGTGAAGGTATCAACCCTCAACATGGTTAATAGACTTCACACCCTCTATTTTAGTGCCGAAGGTTTCAACCCCTTAACATGGTTAATGGACTTCACACCCTCCATCGCAGTTATCAAGGTATCAACCCCTCAACATGGTTAATGGACTTCACACCCTCCATCATAGTGGTCAAGGCAAGCACCCCTCAACAAGGCATAGTCAACATGTAACCCTACGAATACTTTTCAAGAAACCATCATAATATTACATTACTTCCATTATCATAAAGTCACTTAACCCATATGCCAAGTCTTAGGCCTTCAACAACTTAATATACAATAACCGGACATTTCATCAAACACTTGGTGGGTCTAGGATGCTAGTGTAAAACCATGCTATTAAAGAGTGAAATCATGCAAGAAATCTTGAAGTAATCATCCCACCAATACTTGGTAACACCATCATACAATATACATCAAAACCCTTCATCAAATCTCAACATAGATCTAAGATGCATAGCTCAAAATATGTCTAAACAATCATACTTTCACAAAACCCCAACATAGTTCATAGTCAAATTAATAATAGAAAACTCATGAGTAAATCAACTTCAAATCATGTAATTTAGGTGAAAAGGAAACTTGGGCACCATGGGTGAAAGGACCCAATGGTTGAAACCCACATACCTTAACTTTGGAGAATTTTTGAAGAAGATTGGAAATGTAGACTTGAAGCTCGAATAAAAACCTTATGATCCAGATTGAGTTTTGGGACTTGAAATTTGGGGTAAAATATTTTTCTAAGTGTTTGAGTGAGTATTAGGGAATATTTTGTAAGATATGAGGGTTGAAATATGGATAAGTAAAGGTATTTTCACGCATGGGAACACTTAGGCCCAAGACCCAAAAGTCTTAGACTGAGATAAAAAAACTGGAATAGCAAAATACACTGTGGCGCGTCCTACCAGCAATGCGTAGTACTCACTGGAAATTGATTTTTTTGGAAAAATGAAATTGTGATTCGTTTGCTGTTAAGTTGGGTTTAGACCCATTTCCCTCTCAATTTGAGCCCCTGATCAAGAATATGAAGTTGGATTTTTGATATCACACACAGATTTTGAGATATATGGAAATTAGGATTCTGGGCACTTCTGAGACATATTTTAGGGCACATTTTCAGGATGTTTCAGGGGTCATAGCCCCGTGCCCACTTAAACGTGAAATGTTTTTTCAACTCTATAACTCTCAAAATGCTCTCTAAAACCACTTTAATGCTCCATCAATTCTCTCATTCAAATCTAAGGATTTCAAGCTCAATTTTGGGATCAAGGATTCATTTCAAGGTCTAAGACTACTTCAAGTTCATTTCAAGGAATTTAAGGCTTAAGGCATGTGGGTCTTCATTCATGGGTGCTTTCACCCATGAAGCCCAACCTTCCGTTTTTATAAAAATTGCATGTTTTCTAGTTGTATTACCTATGACTATCTTTTATTATGGATTATGAATATAAAATATGTTCGAGTTTTATGAAGTATTGATTGAATATGCATGAGTATCTATTTCCAAGCTTATTCCATGAATTGATTTGTCCATTGAGACTATGCATGTTTTGAGCGACAAAACCATGAACTATTATGAGCTTTTACGAGGGATTTCAAGGTACCCTACATGAGGTTTTTACTACAAGTTGGTGGGTTGATTTGCATTGAGTTTACTCATCTTATTTTACTCTTGAATTGCATGATTTTGAACAAGTATCATGAACACAGCGTGTGTTTGACAAAATGTCATGATAAGAATTCTCAAGTTATTGATGATCTATTAGGTTCAACATGTGTTTGGTAAAATATTATGACAAGAATTCTCAAGTTATTTATGATCTATTACATGATTTACAAGACAAATGACTTCATGATGATTAAGGGCTTTAAAGTATTTATCAAACTCATAAAATGTATCTATGATTCTACAAGTATCAAGTTAAGCCCTATTTCAAGATTTTTACCTCTTGTGAGCCATTCATGTTAAAGCAAGGGTTCATGTTTGATTACGGTCTACTCTCATGTTTAAGTTAGGCTCACTTGTAGAGGTCAAGAATGTTTATGAGCTACTCAAGTCATATTCTTACAAGCTATTCATGTTATGATTAAAGTATGATTATTTCAAGTATTCCGTGAGATTTGACTTAGCATCGATTGAGGCTTAAGATGAGGGTTCGACTCAAGGGATCCTTATATAAAGTATTTAGTCTCTAAACTATGTGCCAGCATAGCATTATGATTATTCCTTAGGGGATGTCATGCCTGGTCACCTAAACCGAGGGGGTGTCAAGCCTAGGTGTAAAAGTTGTAGCTGCTCGGTCTATGTTGGTTGAGGTCACTTCCCACATATGTATGGTAAATTATGCAAGTTGAATCATTTACAAACACATTTTATTACAAATATTTATCATGCATGCCATATTGAGATTATATATATCCATTGCTTATGATTATGCATTTTAACTATATTGGCTTATGTCTTGTTGCATTGCATCCTACATACTTAGTATATTCAAAAGTACTAACATATACTCTATGCCTACATGAATATTACCATGTAGGGACCGAAGCTCCTTTTGATCACCGTCCACGTGGCTCGGTACTTCGGAGATAAGCATTGGTGAGTTATCAAGTCTAAGGACACTATCTACATTGCTCTTGCTATTTTGAGACTTCATTGTGGAACACTTGTTATTATGACGGTGATCCCAAAAAGTGTCTTGGCCCTGCTCCATTCCAAGTTAGAGGTCTTGTTTGATATTATGATGTATATATGCTTTGAGCTCAACCCTTTTATGCTTTTATGAATATCAATACTTCCCTTGGTCTCGTTTACCTTTCCAATTATCACTTGTTGTTGTTTATTTTTGCTTCCGCGACCATGGATGTGTGAATGATATTTTAAGAGGCTTGTTTAGGGTTCCTTCGAGTTCCACATTCGCCGTATAACATCTAGGCCCTAGGCTTGGGCCATGACGGTACTGTTTGTCGGGTGTCGATTTTAGGTTCATAGCACTCGTAGGATTAGGTCCCTCATCTGTTCCCATGGTTTGTTAAATCATCAAAAATTTTATGACATCATTCCCCCCCAGACCGCATTGATGGTTACAAACCCATGACATGTCTAGCATTACAGTTTATCCCATTCGACATCTTACAACAATCTCCGCATAGTAATTTATCCCCTATCTGAAATTTTTCCAATCAGGTCCCTGCATTAGTTTTCCCTGTCTCCAACATAATAGTTCACTTATTTGATTGTGAAAGCATATATCATCTTTCCCTATGTTGGTATCATAAAAAAGAATTGATAGTTAACCTAGAATAAAGGCAACATAAGTATGGTAAAGGCATAATCAATTGACAACACAAGAATATTTGATAAAATCAACATAACAAATGAGGAAAGATAGAAAAGAGTTTTCCATTGAAAACAAGATAAATGTTTTGCCATTACACAAGACAAGCAAGAGATAGTCAAGTATATAAAGAAAATTAAGCACTCTGGGACCTAAGAGTATTGGGGGGTGGGGGGTTTCTAGGTGAGAGAATGGACAATAAGGGTACGATGAGCATTGGACTCCTTGAGGTAGGTCACTTTTGTAGAAATACTTTAATTTTGGGCCTTCAACTCTATTACCTGATCTAAACCAAATCCATCTATCTTAGTTTCAACCAGTTTAGCGTTAAGTAAGGCTATCTAACATTCTTAGAACTCAGAAGAGAGGTCATTCTTTCAAATTCTTGTCTTAACCACTCCTTTTCAACTAGTAACTCAAACATCATACTCAATTTCACCGCCTTCACTTACACACACTCATATTCCACAAGAGTGCCGAAAGAGAAGTTTTAATAAATGGTGCCCCTTACTCCAGCTTCAAGAGGAACCCCAAAATGTTGAAACACTTTGGTCAGAAAGTATCCATACCCCAACCTATGTTTTCCATCCTTCATGGTCAAAATCTTGCCCATCTACTCCAAATTAATTTCTGGGAAGTTTATTGGCTCAAACTTGCCTAAATTTTCCATCATAAACAAAATGCCACTGTCCTTTTCTCTTAATATGGAAGCAAGAGTTTGTTCAAAAATTCAAATAACTGATATCCTCCTTTCAAAAATTCCTTTAGAATATTAAAAATGTTTAGATTTGGTATTTTTCAACAAATTTCCATGAAGTGCTTAGAACAGGCCTTCCCTACCACCGACCTCATCCCTTCCGTAGGCACTTGCAGAACTTCATTCAAAATATTTTCGTTTATGCAATTTTCTTACACCAATTTTGGTAGTTAGACTACCATCACCCAGAACAACAACAATGTAGTAGAAATGCCTCACTTAGGATTCATGCAAGAGTGGGACATAACCAACAAAGAGAAGTGTCCATAATTGTAGTTCAAAAGTATCTTGAAGATCACACATTTTAGGCTTTGGTAACACATCAGTGTCCAATACCCTACCACTGAGAACCTTTTGAGTTCTCAGAATTTGCATCCTTCCTTCTCTGGTCAACTCCATCTCAAACTTTTCTTTCCTTTCTTTTGAACCATGTGCTATATCAGACTTGGGGATTGGTTCTACAACTGCTTCTCTCCTCGTTATTTTCACTTCCCTATCATGAGTCACTCTCACTTTCCTTTGTTCTCACATTTTTCTTTGGATAGGTCAACCACTTCAGCTTTGAGAACTTGGTGGTTCACAACCTTAACTTTTCTCAACCTTCTGCCTACGGAGGTACGAAATTTGCTTTCCTTCATAACGTCATTCATCATTTTACTTGCTGTCCCTCTAGTGAGATATTGTCTTCTTTTCTTTACTGTTTGACCGACTACCTCTCCTTTACTTTTTTTAATGTAGGTACCATTGTTGTTTTGATTTTCCTCTTCATCATCCTCAAACCCAGTATCTACCATGGGAAATGTTTCTTGAGGTGTAATCATTTTTCTAGCATTTCTCATGCCTTCACTTGTAAATTAATCTTTCAATCCTTAATTCTCACTGAATTCTATCTTGTGGAGTCCATTGAAAATTCATAGCCATTGCTCTTTTTTTCCTTTTTGAAGTTCTGAGAAGAGGGAGGTGAAAGTTAAATATTACTATGAGATCGAAGTTCTTATGTTTAAGAGTGACATTAAAAATTTAACAAATTATTTGTATCATTTCATTGGCCAAGAATATCATTTCTACCTCTCTACTTCTATGAGGTAGCGGTAAGGTGTGCGTACAATCTTCCCTCCCCAGACCCCACTTGTGGGATATCACTGGGTATGTTGTTGTTGTTGTTGTTTTTTGTTTGAACGTGATTTGGTGTGCAACACTTTTTTCTTTCCAAAAACATGTGCTACATATTAGAATACAATTAGAAGTTTCTCGGCATGTGTATATTACACGTGTATACCAAGTCGTGTTGTATAAAAGGCATTGAATACTATTTATGTTAATATAAAAATCTTTTATTCATATTGATTACTGTTGATAATAATATTTAAATTTTTTGAATAAATATCATACATGCAAAAATAAAGTAAAAGAAGTGACATATCAACGTGGATAGCCATATGCTGATTTATCTTGCTTGTTGAGACCAAGATGATTTGAATCTTCTATATTTAGAAATAATGAGCAAGCAAAGTTTTCCAAGATAGACACATATAACCTTTTCGCTTATTTTTGTTCTATAAGGTACAAATATTTTGTCACGCCTCGGGAGGGTACCCTAGACGTAACCGGCACTCAGAGACTATTACTAGTCTCCAAGCGAACCACTTGGCCTCATCACATTCGTTCATTCATAAATTCTACTAATTAGCGGAAGACATAAGGAAGTAAATTGGGCACATCTCAACTAATCTGAAAATAATATTATAAATGGAAAAGGCTAGTAGAATGAAACTAGCTCAACAAGTCTTAACATCAACATTCGACTCTAGTCTATAAAGCCTCTATCACTATCAAATGGTGTCAATGACAGATCCATGGCTACCTCAATCAAAATAAAGCTAATAAGTGTCTAATTTTAAAGTAAGATGAAATAGATATAATGAATCCTCCAAAGTAAGGAAGGCTCACCAATCTACTGAATGTCTCAAATCCTCAACGATGTGCCAGTTGTAGATCTCCAAATCTTGTATCTATATCATGAAACGATGCAGTCCTAGAGGGGGATGTCAGTACATGGAATGTACTGGTATGTAAAATAGCTGAATAAAACCAAAACAGGTAGAATAATATAGAAACAACAATCAACATCAAGGATAGTAAAAATCATCATGTCAAATGTCTATCTAAAGCAAGAATAATGATTTGACAAGTGACCCATCAACCAATCAACTCATCAATCAAATCAGACTCATCTCAAATCAACTCATCTCACCTTATCTAATGTCATCTCATTTTGACTCAGATTACTCAGTTAGGGAACTTTCTAGGAGTTTCTCTTAATCAATAACAACCACTTATGAGCGAGGATTGTACAATAAGCACATTGATGTTTTCATAGTCCTCCCGTGCTTGCTAGGTAAGGGACGAATATGATCCACAAGGAATCTGAACTCAACCTTCCTCTATTGATTTCAGGGATGTAAACTCGAGAGGGGACCATGAGATGTAATGGTTCAATCCTCTCCTACGCTGGGCCAGCATAGGTAATGTATGCAATTGGGACTCACTCTTACACATTTCAGTGCTTGATACTCCTCCCAAGACTAAATGCTCATAAGACTCCTCGTCACCATCTCAAGTAGTCTCACAGAGGCACCGATCATCTCAATTGGTGTCATGGAGATTCTCATCATCTTAATTAGTCTCATAGAGACTCTCATTATCTCATTAACACAAACAATAGGGTCCTCTATTATTTCAGGGAATTTAACTCATCTCAGTAAACTACATTCTCATTTAAGAACTTAAGGACTCAGATCATCAATTAGAAGAAGTCATTTAGACAGAATATCAAGAACTCAATTATGAAGACTCATAGGATCATCAAGCTCAAATAACTCAACCTCATCCTTACATCAAGATTTCAATCAACATACTCACGTCAAGGCTCTGGACTCTATCCCTAGGTTCATTTATGCATGCTTTGAAAAGTTAACATATAGGGTTTATACAATATCTCTTTAAAAGTATTCAATTCAAGAAAACAAGTTTATTATGATCATCAACATATGAAAATACATATAATAGATAGAATTTTCAAGAAAATTATTGGAAGTAAATAATTAATTATACTACTTATCTACGTTAAGGAATAAGAATAAGAATAATATATACAATCCTACTTAGAATAGGATTAGAAATAGTAATAGTATATGAGATCCTAC
>JAPFFP010070718.1:0-24346 GCA_026153255.1 Solanum medicagineum
GGACTTCCGATTCCCAATTTAAAATGCACACTCCTATTATAGTTAAGCACCGCAAACTTACTCAATTTAAATTACGCTATATTCGCCTTAACTCTTCCAATTAAACGATTTACTTTGAATAGTTAATTTACGGGGTCTAACAAATCTTGAGGAATCAAACACTATTTTTTGTGCAATTTTGGAGTTTTAGAAAGCATTTCCAAAATTTAGTATTTTGATTATGTAATATTAAAATATTTTTATTTTGCATGATGAATATTTTACTTATTTAATTTTTATGTTGTACCAACATTACTAATATTTTAGAAATTTAAATTTATATGGTGCAATAAATAGGATGTAAATTTGGATTGACAAAATCGAAAATTTAGTCATTGTGAGAAAATTATAATAAATATGTTAGGTCAAACATGAACAAAGAATATGAATAAAAGAATTGTTATTTTACTATAGTATATTGAAAATATAATTAATATAAAAATTTATTTTTAACTACATGAATTTTTAAATAAAATGATGAGACACTGTTATATAATATTTGGAATGCCCCTCATTAAAATTTTAGCCCACAGAAAAAATTTGAACTGTGATGGAGTAGGTCTACATCGCTGACTTACTCCGCCTTAGTTTTATTGTTTTACGTAGCACATGAATTGCACTCGCTGAATGATTTTTATGTGTAAAGTGTGATATGACCTATTCTTGGGCATCTCTGCGGCGCGGAGGAATGATGCACCTTGTTGGAAATCGTATTTTTTCCAGAAAAATTAACTTTTGCTCCGGTTAGCCTAAAAATTTATTTGAGATTTCCACTCAATTTTTATGCTGATTGCGATTCCAACCTCGGATTTGCCAAAAAAATTTTGCTATGATGCGTTAGGCGAGCAATCTCTCATCTAGGAATATTTTAGTAATTTTACAAGGTGTAATAGCCTCATACCCATTTATTATAGATGAAAGCATATTTATTAAAAATAATATATTTATAAAAAACTTTACTCTTAAGTATTATCTTGGAGCATAAAAAATTAATATGTGGCGGAGAAAATTTTTCGTCTCTAGGCCTGGTTCAAATAAATTAAGAAGAGTTCCTTGAATTTCTTGACACACCAATAAATAAATAAAGTGTGAAGTAATATTGAGTAGAGAAAGCATGGAGAAACTTATCTATCGTTTAGTTTAATTGTGGATCAATTGCTTCATATTTTCAAGTCTTCAACGGTTTCATTTCTCATCATATATTTTCATTTTATATAATGAATATATGTGAAAATTAATTTCTGCAAAGTTGAAAACAAGATAAAAATCGGCTCACACAATAAAATTTTATTATACATTAGTGCTTTGTCTGTATATTCAGGTAGGTTTAGTTTTGACAAGTTAGAATTGCTCAAGTGCTTAAACATTTTTATCATAGATCGATAGATCGAAGGTAAGAAGAAATGCTTTTGATTTTCGTCTAATAAAGTAAGAAAAAAAAGTAGGATTAATTTCAGGGGTATATTTTTCATCCTCGACTTTCAAAAATATTAATGAAGGATATTTGCTTTAATTAATTTCACTAGATATATTGTTGTTATCACTGGTATTTCCATGTTACAGATCCTTTTGCTTCAAGAATTCATCTTGTATTTTTAATTTTATTTGAAGGTCTGTCAATGTATTTGCTATCCTTTTCAAGCATCTGATATAGAATGTGATGTTGATTAGTCATCAATCAGACTAAGAAGATCTTCAAATCGATATAACAATCCTGAGGGATCAAACACTGACTAAAATTATTTTTAGGATTTATATAATTTTTTAAAATTTTTTTGTCGAATGATACTTTGAAATTAGTATTTTTTGTGTAATTTTGGGGTTTTCGGAAAGCATGTCAAAAATACTTTGAAACGACCCCAAAAAGTGCCCGAAAAATGTGTCGTGGAAGTGCCCGAAATCGTAATTTTCATATATCTCAAAATTCGTGCCTGATTTTGAAAATCCAACTTCATATTCATTTTTAGGGGACAAAATTGAGTAGTAAATGGGTCTAATCCCAATTTTAGAGCAAACGAATCGCAATTTCAATTTCTCTAAATTTCACTTTCCAGGGAGGGTTCGCGCCCCTAGCATGACGCACCTTGGGCACGCCCCTATGTAAATTTTGTGTAGTTTTTCTTTTCCAGTCCAAGGCCTTTGGGTCTTGGGCCTAAGTGTTCTCATGCGTGAAAATACCTATACCCAAATGCTATTTCAAACACTTAGACAATATTTCATCTCCAAATATCAAGTCCCAAAACTCATTCGGATCTTAAGGTTCTCATGCAAGCTTCAAGTCTCGCCAGGGAGGGTTCGCGCCCCTAGCATGACGCACCTTGGGCACGCCCCTATGTAAATTTTGTGTAGTTTTTCTTTTCCAGTCCAAGGCCTTTGGGTCTTGGGCCTAAGTGTTCTCATGCGTGAAAATACCTATACCCAAATGCTATTTCAAACACTTAGACAATATTTCATCTCCAAATATCAAGTCCCAAAACTCATTCGGATCTTAAGGTTCTCATTCAAGCTTCAAGTCTCCATCTCCAATCTTCTTCAAGGATTCTCCATAGTCAAGGTATGCGGGTTTCTTTCATGGGTTCCTTTCACCCATGATACCCAACCTTTTACTTAAAATTACATGATTTAAAGTTGATTTACTCAAGGGTCTTATATATTATGAATTTCACTGCACATTATGTTGGGGTTTCATGAAATTGTGATTGTTTTAGCATGTTTTGAGCTATGAATCTAAGGTCTATTGTGAGATTTGATGAAGGGTTTTGATGTATATTACTTGAGGGTGTTACAAAGTATCTATTAATGGTTTTATATTCAATTTTCTAGCATGATTCCACTTTTAAAATGCATGATTTTACACTAGCAGTACACACTAGCCAAGTGTTTGAAAAATGTCCGGGTTTTGATTTCTTGAGGAATTGATGGTCCAATACACGTTTTATGAGTTGAATGACTTTATAATGATGAAAAGAATGTATGTATGTGATATTATCTCTAGTGTTACAAATTGACCAAGCCTCACTCCGGGGGTGGTAGGCCCGGGTAACCTTGTTGAGGGGTTTGTATCTCGATCTCCTCACTCGGGAGGTGGTAGGCCTGTGCAACCATGTCAAGGGGTTTGTACCTTGATAACCACGTTGGGGTATTTGTACTCCATCAACCATGTTTGGGGGTTTGTACCTCATCAACCATGTTGGGGGTTTGTATCTCATCAACTATTGAGGGGTTTGTACCTCATTCGCCTCTCCAAGAGGGTGGTAGGACTTGGATATACACTAACAATGGTCGCTCCTTATACATTTATTATGTTCTATATAAGCATGACTTTACTTCAAGTATCATTCATACATGTCATAATGTTATATGTTTATTCATTGCCTATGTTATGTATTTCGATTATGGTGCTTAGTTGTATTGCATCCTACATACTTAATACATTCAAATATACTAATGCATACTTTATGCCAAACATGATGTCACCATGTAGGGACCAGAGCCCCACTTGATCATCGTCCTCCACGTGACTAGTAGGATTTCTCTCAAGCTAGTTGGTGAGTCCTCCATTCCATGGACAATGACTATGTTGTCATGCTTTGTATTACAACTCTCTTTCTTTATTGTATACTTTGACTATGAGGGTGAGCTGGGTTGCTTGTCTTGGGTCCTGCTCTTATCGATGTAATATAGATGTTGTTGGACATGCTATGTATCTTTACTATGAGCGTTGAGTCTCTTGTTCTTGATATTTATGTTATGAAGTTTCCCCTTAGTCCCTTTGTCCCTTATTTTAATCTATTATGTCATTTACTTGCTTTTGCGACCAATGATTGTAATGATATGTTAAGAGGCTTGCTTGGGGTTTCCTCGGGTTCCCCATGCGCCCTGTCATGTCTAGTCCCTAGGCTTGGGTCGTGACAAACCTAGTATCAGAGCACAAGGTTGTTAAGTCCTCGGTTTTCAACACACCACATCGAATAGAGTCTTATTCATGGTTCTAAAGCACGCCACGACTATAAATACGAGACTATGAGGCGTTCTAGGAAATGTTTCACTTCTTCAAGATCTATGTCATGCGATAGAGTTAGGTCCCCTAGGGCTTATTGCTAATCTCTAACCATTACATTTCATGAGATGTCTCAAGCTACACAGGATGGCGATATGTCGAATGTAGAGGTTCACAATGCTCTATAGGTATTGGCCAAAGTGGTAACAAAATTGACAACTAATCTCAATCAACAAGTGTGTGCTCCTAAGACTTCAAATGGTAAGAGAAAGGGTAGTGTGGCCAAGAGGGCCCGTTTGAAGGAAATTTCCAATCTCTCAAGGATAGAGGTGATGCTATGTGTCCAACATGTGGTAAGGTGCATAGAGGCTCATGCTTGAGGGGCACTAATGCTTGTTTCGGTTGTGGTGAAGAGGGACATAAGAGGAGGGAATGTCCTCTTAAACACAATAATAGTAAAGGGGGTGATGATGGGATGACTCGTCTTAGATGCCAAAAATATTGGAGGAATCATAGTGATGCATGTTGGAGGAACATAGATGCATGCTTTGGGTGTGGTGAGATGGGCTACAAAATTTTGGAATGTTCACATGCTCACAACAAAGGTAACGATAGCCAACCATAAGGGCAAGGTGGTCATGTTGATCAAGGCACTCAAGGAGGGGATGAGGTGCCTGACGTTACTACCAGTATGTTGAAATTTCCTTTGGTTTTGATATGGATGCCTTGATCGGCCCGAGGGCCACTATCTCTTTTTCATTATTCTTTCTTATTGCTAGAGGGCTTCAAGTGTGCCCGAGTTGTTGTATGAACGTTTGAAGTCTATTCCCCCCTTGTCGAATCTATTGTTGTTAGAAAGTTCATAGGTATTGTAACGACCCCAAAAAGTGCCCGAAATGTGCCTCGGATGTGCCCAAAATCATAATGTCCATATATCTCAAAATTTGTGTGCGATATCAAAAATCGAACTTCATATTCTTGTTGAGGGGGTCAAATTTAGTGGGAAAAGGCTCTAACCCTAATTTTAGAGCTAACGATTCACAATTTTGATTTTCCAAAATGACGAAATACATGTGTTTGCGCATCATTGGTGCGACGTACCACTGTGTTAAATTGATACTAGTGTTCAAGTTCGGTCCAAGACTTTTGGGTCTTGGGCCTAAGCCTTCCCATATGCGAAAATACCTATATTTAGTCATATTTGGCCTTCAGATCATACAAGACATTCCTAATACTCACTCCAATACTTAGTCTTATATTTCTCTCAAAATTCAAGTCCCAAAACCCTCTCCAAATCTTAAGGACTGCACTCAAGCTTCAAGTCTCCATCTCCAATCTTCATCAAGTTCATTCTCTAAAGCTAAGATATGTGGCTTTCTTTCATGGACCCCTTTCACCCATGATACCCAAGCTCCCTTTTACTCTAAATTATCTTATTTAAAGTTGATTTACTCATGGATCGTGCTTATTATGAAATTCACTGCACACTATGTTGGGGTTTATGAAATTGTGACTGTCTTACTATATTTTGGGCTATGAATCCAAATCTGTTGTGAGATTTCATGAAGGGTTTTATGTATATTGCTTGAGGGTGTTACCAAGTATCTATTGTTGGTTTTACATTGAATTTTCTAGCATGATAACACTCTTAAATTGTATGGTTCTACACTAGTATTACATACTGGCCACGTGTTTGATAAAATTCCTTTTTAAGGATTCTTTAAGTTGTGATGATCTATTGGTTAAATTATGATTCAAGTGACTCCATGATGATTTTGAGATTTCTAAAGGTGTTTTTAAATCATGAAAATATTGATGATGTTGTACTACCAGATTAAACCCCTTTCTTAAGATTATGCCTCTTGTGAGCCTTTGATATTGATGTTATTGAAAGGGTAATGTTAATGATGACCCATTCTTATGATTGAAGTTAGGCTCACCATTTGAGGTTAATGATATTGAGAGCTATTTGTGCCATGTCTCTATATTTATTTCACGTTATTAAAGTATGACTATCTTATATATTCTGTGAGATTAGACTTAGCACCGAGTGGACTAGAGGTGAGTTCCCAAGTCCTAGAACTACATGTCACCATAGGTGAAGGGATTAGAGGAGAGTCACAAAATCTCTAAGAGGCAAGTACCATAAATATGAGGGCTTGAGGTGAGTAGATGAGTCCCAGAACTAGAGGCGAGTACCCAGTTTATACAAGACTTAGTGGATCCACTTAGGCATTAGGAGGTTCACCTTGGCAAATAACTTCCCCCTTTCTTTGGATGTGGGGTTAACATTGAGATATCGAGTTGTAGCTTGCTTAGTCTTATTTTATTTTGTTGAGGTTTCTTCCGACACTATGTATTATGAACTATACAATTTGATTTGGATTGTAAGCATGGTTTTACTTCAAATATCATTCATACATGTCGTATTGTTAATATGTTATTCATTGCTTATGATTATGCATTTTGCTTATGATGCCTATCTCTTATTGCATTGTATCCCACATACTTAGTACATTCAAATGTACTAACGCATACTATATGCCTATATGATGTCACCATGTAAGAACCAGTGCACCTCTTGATCATATTCCTCCTCACATGGCTAGTACGATTGTCTCTCAAGCTTGTTGGTGAGTCCTCCATTCTGGGGACGTTGCTTATGATCTCTTGCTATGTACTAAGATTATCTTTCCTTTATTTATGTGTTGACTATGAGGGTGAGCCTAGTTGTTTGTCATGGCCCCCGCACTTACCCATGTACAAGAGATGTTGTTGGACATATTATGTATCTACGCTATGAGCCTTAACTCTCTTATTTTTTGATGTTATGATATGAATGTTTACCATTAGTCCCAATTCCCTTGTTTGCACTTATCTCTTATTGTAATTTTAATTGCTTCCACGACCAAGGATGTGTAGTGATATGCTATGAGGCTTGTTTGGGGTTCCTTCGAGTTTCCCATTTACCGGTCACGTCTAGGCCCTAGGATTGGATTGTGACAAGCATTCTTGCGTCTTCATATTACAATACGTCTTGCCTTGTGACTTGTTGGACTTGATGTGGTGGGTTTTGATGTCATACTTGGGATGCATTAATTGCATGCTAATTGTGTCTCCATTGATTGTAGGGCCTATAGAGTTAGATTCCAAGTCCCTGCTAAATCCTTATTTGAGTGGGAGATTGCCAAGTAGTAGCAAAAGAGGTAGATCTATTTCTTGTACTATGGTATACTTGATCTATAAGGATTGCATGCTTAATCTTGTGGTCGACGTAATCTTAGGGGTGTTGAACCTAAGTTATTTTCCATTAGGCTATGTTAGTGGTCGACGATTCCTCGGTGTCCTTATTGGCATTCTTGAATTTGGAATAGTGTCTTTGGTTTGACTAGTGCGCTGGTTATGTCCATATATCTCATGAATAGGGCATTTAAACCTTGCCTTGTTAAGCTTGTGATGCTCCTTGGTGGTGATATGTTGATTTGTCTCCAGGAGTGAGGAGAAGCATGTGAGTTGTTTGAGGGTAGCACTACAAAGTTTAACGAAGAAAGTTGGGTGCTATATTGGAGAAGTGGGAGCTTTCGGTTGTAATGAGTTGCCTTCCTTGGTCATGTGGTGCCGCGTGATTGCATTATGGTGGACCCTAATAAAACAAAGGTGATGAGAGATTTGCCTAGACCATTGACCCCGTCCGATGTTAGGAGTTTCTTGGGCTTAACGGGTTATTATCGGAGGCTTGTGAATGGGTTTTCTTTTACTGCTTCTCCCATGACAAAATTGACTCAAAGGAAAGCCAAATTTGTGTGACCCGACAAGTGTGAAATGAGTTTCAAAACATTGAAATATAACCTAGTGTCCGCTCCTATATGTCACTACCGGAAGGGCTAGAAGGATTTTTTGTGTATTTTGATGCTTCAATGGTTGTTTTGGGTTGTGTGTTGATGCAAAATGGTAAGGTGATAGCCTACGCTTCTGGACAACTCATAATGCATGAAATGAATTATCCTAACCATGATCTTGAGTTAACCACCATTGTATTTGCATTAAAGATTTGGCTTACTATTTGTATGGGGTGCATGTTGATGTGTTTAGTGATCATAAGAGTCTCCAATATGTCTTCACTCAAAGTATCTCAACTTGAGGCAAAGAAGGTGGGTAGAACTTCTTAAGGACTATGATGTGAGCGTGCATTATCAACCCGATAAGGCTAATGTGGTGGCGGATGCTATGAGTAGGGTGTCTATGGGTAGACTAGCTCATGTTGATGATGGTGATTAAGGGGTGGCTAAGGAGGTCCATCGGTTTGCTAGATTGAGAGTTAGGTTGGAAGTGGTTGATAATGGTGGTTGTGTTGTTGCTATTGATGGTTCTAAATCTTCTTTGGTTAAGGAGGTGAAAGCTAAGCAAGACCTTGACCCCGCCTTGTTGGAATTGAAGGCATTGGTGAAAGATGGTAAGGTGGAGGTTTTCTCCCAAGGGGGACATGGTGCTCGTAGGTACCAAGGTAGGTGGTGTGTAACTTGTATTGATGGCTTGAGAGAAAAGGTTCTTAATGAGGCTCATGGTTCTTCTTACTCTATTCACCCAGGGTCTACCAAGATGTATAGAGAATTGGAGGCATGAAGAAAGATTTTGCCAAATTTGTTTCCAGTTGTCATAGTTGCCACCAAGTCAAAGCCGAACATCAAAGGCCGGGTGGATTAACCCAAGACATAGAGATTCCTACTTGGAAGTGGGGAGAGATTAATATGGATTTTGCAATTGGGTTGCCCAAGACTAGAAAGTTTTTTGATTCCATTTGGATTGTGGTTGATAGGATGACGAAATCGGCTCACTGTTGACACCCAGTTTTGACTCACCTTAATTTTTTTTTTATGTTATTTGACTATTAAGCATTTAAAAAATTTATATTTGTATTGTATGTATAAGTTTATATTTGTTTTTTACCTAAAAATTGTATATTTTTGCATTCATAATATACTTGTTATTGTTGTTGTTGTTGTTGTTACATTGGTCTATTTTTTTACAACAAAATATAATTAGTGATTTAATAAAATGTATTATGTAGTAATTTAGTCGTTATTTATATTATGCATTTTGATGAAATTTTATTTAGCCTCAACTAATTTCAAATTTTAAACTTAGTCAAATATTTCCATATTAAAAAAAATCCTCCTAAATATGTATTTTCTTTAAATGGAAGAATATAATTTTCTTCCCAAAAATTCCTCTCCTAATGATTGTTTCGTTATTTTCTTTTACCCCCTTTTCCGCGTTTATCTTTCAAGAAAATCGGCCCCTAAAAGGGATTTTGTTTCCCTTTTGATAAAAATCCCAACGATCCTTTCTCATTTTTCTTGACTCTTCTTCTCCAAGTTGCTTCTTTTAAATCCTCTCTTAATGAGATTCAAGAACACAGGGAATAGATCTTTCAACCTCTTTTTATATATAAATTTTCATTCTCTCCAAAGAGAGAGGCCAATAAACACAAATATGTACAGTCACGTCATATATATACATGAAAAGGGTTTCTTCACTAAGTTAAAAAGAAGAAATGATGTCGGTTGGATTTTATCCACGATGAGTGAAGGAGTCAATTCTCTATTTGACATCGTATTTAAGAGGCTGCCGCACATGCAACAGGGCTAACTTGCATTGTTCATCAATGTCCTTCATCACTCCAACCCCATAAAAAGTGTACCACAATTGATTGGCATCGCTTGAAATTCAATTGCAATGAGTGGATGATCAACACACAAAGCAAAGGTTGATTGAAGTCATCTCCTCAAGGGGACCAGGTATGTTTTGGGACATGTATGAAGCGCAAATGTAGCTTTATAAAAATTAAAACAACTCGTTACTCCCTTATTTTCTAAGTTTTATGAGTCATCCTTTTTTAAAATCTAAAAGACTAGATAACGTTTCATTGGAATTCTTCACTCGTTCCCATTCTTAAAAAAATATATTAAATTCTTGAAATATTTCTTACAATCTAAATACCAAAAGTTCTATTTGATTTTTCTTAATGTTGAAATATTTTGTAACTATTTTTGTCTTGACTTCAAGAATTTAGAAAGGTTGATCATAAAAAATTGAAATAAAGGGAGTGACATCGCATTGGGCCCTTTTAGCTTCGCCATATACTGATCTCACTCTCTCTCTCTCTAAATTTTAACTTTGTGTGTTGTCAAGTTATTTAAATTCATATGTTGCACGATATATTTAAGCATTTGATTTAAAAGTGATCATATTAGTTCTCAATTCTATACTTTTTATCACGACTTTTATTTTCTACATTTGAATTGGCTTCTTCTTTTATTCATATTATTCAACTACCTTAAGTATTCTATGGGAAGCAACCAGGTCAGTCTCTTCTTTTGTCATTAATATTATCTATTTTTGTTTTATCTAGCAGTTTAAAATATGCTTTTCTTTGTTAAATTGATAGAGTTTTATAACTTGAGTATTTTTATATCTTATTTATTGCTTGTCATAAATGTGAGCAATCTCATATCTAAACTTGACATTAAATGTCATTTTGTTTGGAACATAGATTTAATAAGTGATAACTTTTTAAGTTTTAAACGATATATATTTTCAACATGTGATTGTAAATAAGATATATATGATTTATTTTTTAGTGTATAATAAAATATTTTATCTCATGTTTTCTTTTTGTTTTATTTACTTTACTTCGTCATTATCCTTTCTTTTATTTATCTGATAATATTGCATGTAACTTTTTCACTTTACAATGTTACAAGAATGAGCTTTTTATGCTAATTATGTTTCTATCTTTATTATTTTAATTATATGTTTAGCCTAAAGATTTGATTATTCATTGACCTTGATTGTAACTTTTCACCCCCACAAAAAAATGTGAGATACGGCTGGGACCTACATTTTTGGACCTCGAAGGGAACCTAACACCTTACCCTCGAGGTAACTTGAACTCTTACCCGTATTTTGGTGATTTAGACTTTTAGAATTATTTTTAGGTTACAATGGTGTCCTAATGCACCTTAAAATCATTAGGTGGCGTCTCTTCAATATTCTTCTATAAATCCCAAAAAAGTCATTTGCCACGAGTCGTCCAGGTTCCCGTTTCTTTGTGAGAAAAATGGGGAGCGACAGAATAGCGACTCCGCTGAGGATATTGAGGTTCTAACCATTACGTGTTTTGTGTTTTATGTGGGTGTGACACCAAGTGAAAATACCAAAATACCCCTTGAATTGACCATGCATGAAATGCGTCTTTCCATGCTCAGTTCACAAATCCGAGACTGTATTTGTGATCGACATGAAAAATTGAGTGGTAAAATGGTTTCAACTTGATTTAGAGCAACCGAGGTTAATTAAAATTTTTGCTAATTTTTTCGGACAGTTAGGTTTCTGCGCTCATGGCGCGACCCGCCAGGGATGTGGAACCACACTTAAGTTTTTTTGTTATTTTCAACAGGAGTAGAATTTCGCGAAAAAAAGGGAAGAACACATGTCTGCGCCCCAGGCGTGATGTGGACATGCTATATTAAGTAAAATACACATGTCCGCGCCCCTTGCGGACATGTTGTGTTTTGCAGCAACTTTTTCTTTAAGTAAGGAAGAGCAGTTGTGACCTTTCACTCCCTCCTTAGACCTTAAGTAGTCTACTTTCACCCGAATAACTCATAAAAATGCAGTGTTCTTCATTAACGTTAAAGTAAGTTTAAGCAAACCCAAGCCTAGGATCATGAACTTAGTTAGGGCTTTCAAGAATCTCTCAAAATCTTCCAAGAATTTAAATCCTCGGGTATGTAAGGCCCTCCAAAAGTCATTATATTATTATTCTAGTATCTCAAATCCCTAAATTACATTCAAGTTTCTGGTTACACTGTGAAATAAAGATTTTTCCTCTAGTATTAGTTAATTTCATCTAAATATTGGTTTATGCATCCTTTTTGATATAGAATCATGTCTTTTACTGATTTTAGCATGAAGTTACACAATAGAACAAGATTGGTTATTGATATATTCTTAAGAACCTTGCGTCTATTTCAAGAAAAGAAAAGCTAGCATATGTATAGTTTGAATCACCTAAAGAAGTATTTTGAGATTTCTTTTGCACTTTAGCTGATAACCCTGTATGTTTTAAAATACTTGAAAAGATATTAGTTGTAGACATGCTAATGAGTATAGATGAGAAAGTTAGATAGTTGAGTTGGGCTAAGTTCCCAAAAGACCAAAGATATATCAAGAAGTGTTATTTCTTATAGATATGGGCTATATATAAGTATTTTTGTGAGTTGTATTGAGCACCGATATAAGTGAGTAGAATTAATAACTTGAACTCATAAAATACGTAGCCAGTGTATGATAGGATTGTACATTGGTACAACTCCTCACTTGCCACTGCGATGGCCCAGTTTTGGGATGGATCCACTCCTCTAGTCTTTCGTCCCCTACCCGGCAAAGTATGGTATGGCTCTAGTAGCGTGGGCAAGACATTGTATCATCACTAAGCTCATAGTGGTGGTTGTCCGTTAGAGAAACTCCCCAAGTCAAAGCAAGTTATGTTTTATATAGATTTTCAGTACGTTTACTTCTAGCATGTTAATTTTCAGCATATAGAGTAATTATTACTTATGTTATTCTATTTTGAGATATGACTATGTACTTTTAAATGTTACATCACCCCTATTCCTATTTTGGGCATCTTACATACCGTACGTTCCACGTACTAATGTTCTTATTACCTGCATCGTTTTATGATATAAACATAGGTGACAGAGACCCTCAGCAGCCACTACGTTAAGGACCAGACATCATCCAGACTTTGGTGAGGCCTCTTCTCAATCAGAGGCTCTTAAAGTTATTTATGTTTCTTCCAGCATTTATTTAAGTTATGGCTACTTTAGGCCTATCCTGGTAGTCCTTTCAGACTATTCTAATAGAGCTTCCATCGACTATTCGTCATATACTTCAGTTCTGGTTTGATTGATTTAACTGCTGAACTATTTCCCCTTTCAGTTTGTTTAGAAAGTTTAGTAGCTTTATGCTTTTTATTTAAAGCCTTTCCACGATTATTTAAGTCTTCCACTAAGTAAGTAGCTAGGCCAAGTGGTTCGCTTGGGACCAGCAACGGTTCTGAGTGCCAGTTACGTCCAGGGTGTAGGCTCGGGGTGTAAAAACTTAGTATCAGAGCATAGACTTCAAGAGTCCTTGGGAGTCTATGGAACTGTGTCTAGTAGAGTCCACATTATGGGTGTGAAGCACGCCACATTTTTAATGGAGATGCTACAAGACATTAGGAAGTGCCACTATTAATTGCTATTCTTTGTCTCGTGCTTCAGAGTTTACCTCTGTTAAGTCCTTCCTAACTCGTGTTTTCACATCGTGTTTTTTAGATCATACATCCACGTTGAGCCAATGGACTAGTAAGGGGCAGAGTGCACCAGTCAGGAGAAATGCAAACCAGCCTGGCCTAGTTCCTAAAGGACCTAGAGGTCTAACTATGCCTGTTGAGAAGCCACAGCAAGCAGACATCTCAAATTCTAAGCTCCGCCAGGCCATATAAACCTTGGAGCAGGTGGTCACTACTAAGGAAGTTCACCAGGGAGATGTTAGGAATGATGGGTCGAGTACCGCCAGGGTTCATGAGTTCCTGAGAATAAACCCACTTAAATTCACGGGGTCTAATGTGAATGAGGATCCTAAAAATTTTATTGAGGAGCTTCAGAAAGTGTTCCAGGCTATGTATATTGGTGATACTGAGTGGGTTAAGTTGGATGCCTACCAGCTCAAAGGGGTAGTTAAAATCTGGTTTGATTAGTGGAGAGGAAGCATGGTAGATTGCGTACCTGCTACTAGTTGCGCAATGTTTGAGGAGGCCTTTCTGGGAAAGTACTTTCCCAGAGAGATAAGGTAGGCAAAGGCGAGAGAATTCCTGAATCTGAAACAGTATAATATATGTGCGGGAGTACAACCTTAAGTTCACTCAACTATCCTGTGATACTACCAGCCATGGTGACAGACACGCATACTAGGATGGACTTATTCATGTCAGGACTCTCTCGGATGACTAAGAGAGAGGGAAGGAATGCTATGCTGATCGGAGACATGGACATAGCCCTTGATAACGTATGCGCAGCAAGTAGAGGAGGAGAAAATGCAGTATAAGGAAGAGTTCAAGAGTAATAAGGCTAAGACATCAGGCCAGAGGACAGGTAAGAGAGGGGCTGGAGGTGGAAATCACCCATCCTTTAGCCAAAGATATCTTGACAACACCTTCCTCTGATAGTACACCTGCACCAAGGGTCAGGAACAAGCAGGGATCATAGCACCGATGGTTCCTAAGCAGCCAGTCTCCGGGTAGCATCGCTCAAGGATCGAACTCTTATCCTGCTTGTGGGATGTGGCAGGTTTCCTCCCAGAGAGTGACTTATGAGCACAAGTGGTTGTTTAAAATATGGTCAGGTGGGATACTTCTTGAAGGATTATCCTAACAGGAGGCAAAACATGAGAGACAGTAGATCACAGTCAGTCTCTTCAGCACTACAGGGTAGGCCACCTCAGAGGGGCAAAATACATTAGGAGCAGCAGGGGCACAAACTGCTTGTATGCCATGACCAAAAGACAGGAGAAGGAGAACTCACCGGATGTGGTTACCTGTATGCTCAAAATCTTTATTTATGATGTCTATGCATTGTTAGAACTAGGTGCCATATTGTCATTTGTGACCCCATATGTAGCTATGACATTTGGGGTCAATCCAGAAGGTCTTCCTTAGGCTTTCAGCATTTCAACTCCTACTGGAGAGTCTATTTTAGCCCAAAGAAATTATAGGGGCTTTTTCAAGTCTCAATTTATCATAAGACTATTGTAGCTTATTTGGTGGAGTTAGAAATGGTAGATTTTGATGTCATCCTAGGCATGGACTGGTTACATGCTGCTTATGATTCCATAGATTGCAGAACCAGAGTAGTCAAGTTCCAGTTTCCTAACGAACCAGTCCTAGAGTGGAAGGGTAGCTCAGTTTTTCCTAAGGGTCAGTTTGACTCATATATAAAAGCTAGAAAGTCAATTTCTAAAGGGTGCATATATCACCTACTCAGAGTTCAGGATTCTCGTGTCGAGGCACCATCTCTTCAGTCTGTCCCAATTATGTATGAATTCCCAGAAGGTTTTCTTGAGGATCTTCTCGAGGTCCCTCCTAATAGGGAGATAGACTTTGGGATAGATATCATCCAAGACACTTAGCCTACATCCGTTCCTCCATATCGTATGGCTCTATCAGAGCTAAAAAAGTTGAAGTTATAACTGTAAGATCTCTTAGATAAGGGTTTCATTAGACCAAGCGTCTCACCTTGGGGTGTTCCAGTTCTCTTCATGTGTAAGAAGGACGACTCTATGTGTATGTGTATAGATTATCGTCAGTTGAATAAGGTCACCATAAAGAACAAGTACCCTTTTACTAGAACTGATGACTTATTTGGCCAACTTCAGGGTGCTGCTTGTTTCTCCAAAATAGCTCTCAGATCTGGGTATCACAAGTTTAATGTTAGAGAAAGAGATATTCCTAAGACAACTTTCAGAACCCGCTATGGCCATTACGAGTTCTGGGTCATGTCTTTTGGACTGACAAATGCACTAGCAGCATTCATGGATCTTATGAATAAGGTGTTGAGGCCGTATCTAGATATGTTAGTTATTTTTTTCATAGATGACATCTTGATCTATTCTCTTAACAACGAGGAGCATGCTAACCATCTCAGAATTATCCATTAGACCCTTAAGGATCAGCAACTTTATGCCAAATTCTACAAGTGCGAGTTTTGGTTGGCACCTGTGGCATTTCTGGGGCACATGGCGTTTGCTGAAGGTATTCAGATCGATTCCCAAAAGATTGAGGTAGTGAAGATATGTCCAAGGCCCACAACTCCAACAGAGATAAGGAGTTTCTTGGGCTTGGTGGGGTACTACAAACGATTTGTAGAGGGATTTTCTTCGATCTTAGCTCCTTTGACTAAGCTGACTTTGAAGAAGGTTAAGTTTGTATCATCAGAAGATTGTGAGAAGAGTTTTAAAGAGTTGAAAACTAGGTTGACCACAACCCCGGTCTTATCCCTACCCGAGGGAAATGATGACCTTGTGGTATATTGTGATGCTTCCAGAGTAGGGTTGGGATGTGTATTGATGTAGAGAGGAAAAGTGATAGCATATGCCTCCAAACAACTTAAGACCCATGATAAGAACTACCCAACTCATGATCTTGAGCTGGTTGCTATGATGTTTGCTCTAAAAATCTGGAGACACTATCTTTATGGCGGGCACATGGACGTACTCACAGAGCACAAGAGTTTCCAGTATGTATTGAGCTAGAAGGAGTTGAGCTTGAGGGAGAGAAGGTGGTTGGAGCTGCTGAAAGATTATGACATAAGCATTTTCTACCACCTAGGTAGAGCTAATGTAGTATCTGATGATCTTAGCAGGTTGACCATGGGGAGTACCGCTCACATAGGAGATGGAAAAGAAAGAATTAGCTAAAGAGGTGCATAGACTAGACCGTTTGGGGGTGCAGATTGAAGATTTCGATGAAGGTGGTGCCATGATCAGAAATGGGGTCGAGTATCCTTAGTGGTGGAGTGTAAGAAAAGCAAGACAGGGATCCTATCCTCCTCCAATTGAAAGAAAATATTCAGAAACTGAAGGTATTAGTGTTTTCCAAAAGGGGAGATGGAGTCTTGAGGTACCAAGGTAGGTTGTGTGTGCCAAGGTTTGACGATCTAAGAGATATGTTCTTGGCTAAAGCTCATAATGCCAGATACTCTATTCACCTTGGGGAAACGAAGATGTATAGATATTTGCGAGAAGTCTATTGGTGGCGTGGCATGAAGAAGGACATTGCAGAGTTCGTGTCTAGGTGCCCGAATTGCCAGCAAGTTAAGGTAGAGCACCAAAGGCCTTGTGGTTTAGCCTAGAACAATGAAATTCCAAAGTGGAAGAGGGAGATTATTAACATGGACTTTATAACAGTTTTACCTCGATCCCTTAAACAACATGATTCAATATAGGTTATAATAGACAGAATGACTAAGTCAGCGCACTTTGTACTAGTCAAGACGACTGATATAGCTGGAGGCTATGCTAGACATTATCTTAAGGAGATTGTTAGGTTGCACAAGGTCCCTATATCTATTATTTCACACAGGGGAGCTTAGTTCACAACACAGTTTTGGAAGTCCTTTCAGAAAGGGCTTGGCACAAAGGTGAATCTTAGTACAGCTTTCCATCCGCAAATAGACGGGCAAGCAGAGCACACTATACAGACCCTTGAGGATATGTTGAGGGCATGTATGATAGAGTTTAAAGATAAATGAGATGATCACTTACCCTTGATTGAGTTTTCCTATAATAATAGCTTCCAGGCCAGCATATAGATGACACTATATGAGGCCCTTTATGGGAGAAGGTGTAGATCACCTATTGGGTTTGTAAGGCCGGTTCAGTAGGACCTGATCTAGTCTACCAGGCTATTGAGAAGGTGAAGGTTATCTAAGAAAGGCTAAAGACATCCCAGAGTCGACAAAAGTCATATACTGATGTTAGGAGGAGAGATTTGGAATTTGAAATAGGTGATTGGGTGTACCTGAAGGTATCACCAATGAAAGGAGTTATGAGATTCAGGAAAAAGAGGAAACTTAGTCCACGATATATTGGGCCTTACAAGATTCTGAGAAGAGTTGGCAGTGTTGCTTACGAGGTGGAGCTACCAGCAGAATTAAGTGGTATATGCCCAGTGTTTCATATTTCTATGCTTAAGAAATACTTAGGAGATCCCTCTCAAGTTGTCCTTGTTGAAAGTGTGGGAACTAAAGATAATTTGTCTTATGAAGAGATCCCGACGCAAATACTAGACAGCAAGTTCGTAAGTTGAGGACTAAGGAAATTGCTTCAGTAAAGGTTTTTTCAAGGAACTAATTCGTTGAAGAAGCTACACAGGAAACAGAGGAAGATATGAAGGCCAAGTATCCACACTTGTTCATTGGCCTAAATGAGGACCTTGAAGGTAAGTTTTCATAATTTATCTCGAAGATTAATGTTTGTTAAGTTCAGTGATTTTATAATTTGAGCTAAGTTTTGTTCATCTCATTATCATTCGAGGATGAATCATCCCAAGGGGGAGATATTGTGACACCCGTTGAAAAGACCAAAATACCCCTAAAATTGACTATGCACGTAATGCGTCTTCCCATGCTCTGTTCACAAATCCGAGACTGAATTTATGATTAGCATGAAAATTGAGTGGGAAAATGGTCTTGACTTGATTTTAGAGCAACCAAGGTTAATTAAAATTTTCACTAATTTTTTCGGACAGTGAGGTTTTTGGCACCCATGGTGCAATGCGCCAGGGACACAGAACCACACTTAAAGGTTTTTTTGGTTATTTTTGACGGGAGAAGAATTTCAGGGAAAAAATGTGAAACACACATGTCCACGCCCCTGGCGCGACGCGGGCATGCTATATTATGTTAAATACACATGTTCGTGCCCCTGGCATGATGCTGACATGTTGTGTTTTGCAGCAACATTTTCTTTAAGGAGGGGTAGTTTCTACCTTTTCCACCCTCCGTAGACCTCAAGTAGTCGGTTTCCACCCCATTATCTCATAAAAAAGTAGTGTTCTTCATTAATGTTGAAGTAAGTTTAAACAAACCCAAGCCTAAGATCAAGAACTCAGTTAGGGCTTTCAAGCTCTCAAACTCTTCCAAGAATTTGAATCCTCAGGTATGTAAGGCCCTCCAAAAGTCATTATATTATTATTGTAGTATCTCAAATCCCCAAATTCCATTCAAGCTTCTGGTTACACTGTTTAATCAAGATGTTTTCTCTAGTATTAGCTAATTCCATCCAAGTGCTGGTTTATGCATCTTTTTTGATATAGAATCATGTCTTTTACTGATTTTAACATGAAGTTACACTATTGAACAAGATTCCACTGTTATTGATATATTCTTGAGAATCTTGCATCTATTTTATGAAAAGAAAGGCGAGCATATGTATAGTTTGAATCAAGTAAAGAAGTATTTTGAGATTTGTTTTGCACTTTAGCTAAATAACCCAGTATGTTTTAAAATACTTGGAAAGATATTAGTTGCAGACAACCTAATGAGTATAAATGAGAAAGTTAGACACTTAAGTTGGGCTAAGTTCCCAAAAGAAAAAAGATATATCAAGAAGTGCTATTTCTTGAAGATATGCGCTATACGTAAGTACTTTCAGGAGTAGTATTGAGCACTGATATGAGTGAGAGTACAATAATAATTTGAACTCATAAACTACATAGCCAGCGTAGGATAGGATTATACCTAGGTACACCTTCTCACTTGCCACTGAGATGGCCCAGTTTTGGGATGGATCCACTCCTCTAGTCTTTCATCCCCTACCCCGGCAAAGTACGGGACGGCTCTGGCAGCGTGGGCAAGACACTGTATCATCACTAATCTCATAGTGGTGGTTTTCGGTTAGAGAAACTCCCCAAGTTAAAGCAAGTTATGTTTTATATAGATTTTCATTATTTTTACTTCCAGCATGTTTATTTTCAGCATACAAAGTAATTATTACTTATGTTATTCTATATTGAGAGATGACTATATACTTTGAAATATTACATCACCTCGAGTTCCTGATTTGGCCATCATACATACCATACATTCCATGTACTGACGTCATTAGGACCTGCATCATTTTATGTGCAGACACAGGTGACAGATCCCCTTAGCAGCCACTTTGTTAAGGACCAGACATCACCCAGTCTTTGGTGAGGCCTCTTTTCAGTCAGAGGCTCTTAAAGTTATTTATGTTTCATTCAACATTTATTTCAGTAATGGCTACTTGGGGCCTATCCCGATAGTCCTTTTAGACTATTCTAGTAGAGGTTCCATAGACTGTGTCAGATACTTCAGTTTTGGTTTGATTGATTTAATTGTTGAACTATTTCCCCTTTCAGTTTATTTAGACAGTTTAGTAGCTTTATTCTTTTATTTAAAGCCCCCACGATTCTTTAATTCTTCTGCTAAGTAAGTAACCGGGCCAAGTGGTTCTCTTAGGACCAGCAATGGTTCTAACTGCCAGTTACGTCTATGATGTAGGGTTAGGGCATAATAGTGGGATAATTTTCTTTATGCGTTTATATTTGTCTTTTTATTATTTATGTGCTTGTTTAATGTATGATATATTTCTTTTCCTTTTTATTATGCTAGAAGTCTTCTTTTTAACATCCATTCATTTTCTTTTATTGTTGAACTACAGTTGACCTGATTCTCGTTTTAGAGGGATGTGTAGGTGCACTTATGGGGCTTAATCATATCATTATAAAACTTTCTATCTCCTTTTCTGAGTATAACTGGGGAAGAATTTTTGAGAGGATCTAAAAAATTTTATTGATAAGCATTTCTACATACTCGAGCTTGACATGACAACAAACTGGGGTAGAAATTTTTGAGAGGTCCTCAAAAATTTCATCCCAAGGTCGCACGTGAAGACATTCAAACTGGGTTCAAGTTCAAGAACAAAAAACCTATGATTGAAAGGGAAAGAAAAAGACTAGTTGAGGTATGAATCAATCTGCCCTTTTAAAATATATAAGTTTCTTTGAGTGCAGGAATTATAAGTATGAAAGGTGCCCAAGACTAAGCACTGTCCTTTGGAAGTTGATTGGTCAATCCCTACCTTTCAAGAACCTGTCCAAAGCTAAGCACTATCGTTTGGAAGTCGATTGGTTAAGCTCTACGTTTTGAGAAGCTACCCGAGTCTAAGAACTTTCCTTTGAAAGTTGATTGGTCAAGCCCTTCCTTTCAAGAACTTGCCCAAAGCTAAGCACTATCCTTTGGAAGTTGATTAGTGAAGCACTACCTTTCGAGAAGCTTCTTGAGGCTAGCACTTTCCTTTAAAACTTAATTAGTCAAGCTCCACCTTTCAAGAAGTTACCCGAGGCTAAGCATTGTCCTTTGGAAGTTGATTGGTTAAGCTCTACCATTTAGGAAGCTACTCGAAGCTAAGCACTGTCCTTTGAAAGTTGAGTGATTAAGCTTTATCTTTCAAGAAGTTACCCGAGGCTAAGTACTGTCCTTTGGAAGTTAATTGGTACAACTTTACTATTCAAGAAGCTACCCAAAGCTAAGCATTGTCCTTTGGAAGTTGATTAGTCAAGCCCTACCTTTCAAAAAACTTCCCAAAGCTAAGCACTTTCCTTTGGAAGTCGATTGGTTAAGCTCTACATTTACAGAAGCTACCCAAGGCTAAGCACTATCCTTTGGAAGTTGATTGGTCAAGACCTACCTTTCAAGAACTTGCCTAAAGATAAGCACTGCCCTTTGGAAGTCGATTAGTTAAACTCTACCTTTCGAGAAGCTTCCCGAGGCTAAGCACTCTCCTTCGAAAGTTGATTGGTCAAGCCCTAGTCTTCAAGAAGTTGCCCAAAGCAAAGCATTGTCCTTTGGAAGTTGATTTGTTAAACTCTACCTTTTGAGAAGCTACCCAAAGCTAAGCACTGTCCTTTGGAAGTCGATTGGTTAAGCTTTATCTTTGAGGAGCTACCCGAAGCTAAGCATTGTCCTTTAGAAGTTGATTGATTAAGCTCTATCTTTTACCCAAGGCTCAGCATAGTTCTTTGGAATTTGATTAGTCAAAGCTCTACCTTTCAAGAGGCTACACAGGGTCAAGCGTCGTCTTTTAGACGTTGGATGGGCTAAGCATATCCCTCCTAAACAGATATGATTTCTTACCTCTTTGTATGTCTTATATTAAGTTTATAAATCTTTATATTTATGAATTAACCATTTCATTTAGATGTATTAGAAATTGCAGGTATCGAAGGCCTCTAATTTCTTGAATGTAATTCTTTATTACTACCTAATTGCATCGACATATGCCTTCCTCACACTTTGTTTTGACACATCATTGATACCGTCTATGCCTTAACCTTCCCAATTCTAAGTAATATCATTCCTTCTTCAAATCCCGCACCATTAATGTTATTTTTAGGAATTTTATTCGTTCCTAAATCCAGAACTAGACACGACCTGATTTTCGTAAAACCAGATATATGTAGGTGACTTGAAACCGAAGTCTAGCCTTAATAGTTTTCCAATCCTATTCATTCTTTTTGGTCCCTCCGATAATATTTCATCGGTTGGACAAAATTGGCTACTCTGTCAACTTTCTTTGCTCAACAATTCATCCTTCATTCCAGATCCAAGAAGGGGCGGCTGTTGACAGCCAATTTTGACCCACCATAATTTTTTTATGTTATTCGACTATTAAGCGTTTAAAAAATTTATATTTGTATTATATGTATAAATTTATATTTACTTTTTACCCAAAAAGTGTATATTTTTACATTCACAATATACAAAATATTAGTATTATTATTTATTCACTTTTGGCATTTATCTTTTATGTTATTTTATAAATGTTTTAATGAGAAAATTTTATAAGCTATTAATTTATCATAAATAACATCAGTCTATTTTTTTACAATAAAATATAATTAGAGATTTAATAAAATTTATTACGTAGTGATTTAGTAGTTATTTATATTATGTATTTTGATGAAATTTTATTTATCCTCAATCAATTTCAAATTTTAAACTTAGTCAAATCTTTCCACATTGAAAAAAAAACCCTCCTAAATATGTATTTTCTTTATATGGAAGAATATAATTTTCTCCCCAAAAATTCCTCTCCTAATGATTGTTTCCTTATTTTTTTTTACTCCATTCCACATTTTTCTTTCAAGAAAATCAGCCCCTAAAAGGGATTTTGTCTCCCTTTTTGATAAAAATCCCAGTGGTCCTTTCTCATTTTTCTTGACTTTTCTTCCCCAAGTTGCTTCTTTTTAAATCCTCTCATCATGAGAGTCAAGAACAGAGGGAAAAGAAGTTTCAACCCCTTTTTATATTACATTTTCATCCTCTCGAAAGAGAGAGGCCAATAAACACACATATATACAGTCACGTCATATATATACATGTTTCTTTGCAAAGTTAAAAAGAGGAAAAATGACGTCACTTGGAATTTAACCACGATGAGTGAAGGAGTCAGCTCTCTATTTGACGTTGTGTTTAAGAGGACACTGCACATGCAACAGGGCTAACTTACATCAGTCATCGACGTCTTTAATCATTCCAACCTGACAAAAAGTGTACCACAGTTGATTGACATCGCGTGAAATTCAATTGTAACGAGTGGATGATCAACACGCGAAGCAAAGTTCGATTGAAGTCATCTCCTCAAGGGGACCAGGTACGTTTTGAGACATGATGAAAAGGCAAGCAATAACTGACTTCTTGTATGAAACGTGTATATAGCTTTATAAAAATTAAAGCAACTCGTTACTCCCTTATTTTCTAAGTTTTATGAGTCATCCTTTATAAAATTCCAAAAGACTAGATAACTTTTCGTTCGAATTCTTCGCTCATTTCCCATTCTAAAAAAAGATGTGTTAAACTCTTGAAATATTTCTTACAATCTGAATACCAGAAGTTTTATATGACTTTTTTTAATGTTGAAATATTTTGTAACTTTACATGCTCAAAATAATTTTATAATGCATCATAAATAATATTGTCATGAATAAGTATGTAAAAGTACATGAAAACAAACTCATTCATATAAAATATCTTATTATAAAAGGTATAGAAAATATGAGCAACTTACATGAATAAATTGCCTAAAATGCCCAACTTGACTTGGAAATGACCCGAACCTTTCCTACTCGACTCGGTACTGATTTTCAACATTTTATGTTTCATAATCAGTAGAAAAACAAAGGAATTACAAGTGGAAAATGTTTTGAGGTGCTGGAAATGGTCAGAAAATGTCCCCAAATTTATAGGCTAAAAAGTGAAGTGAAGGACGCCCATCCTTCAGTAATGGTCGGCCCCACCACCAAAAAAAATGAAATTTTGCAATTAGATTCCTTTCATTGATCCGAGCAAGCTTTCCTTTGTGAAAATTTCAAATTCCTGTCCAAGCTCCTCGAAATAATTAATTTATAAACTTTTCTTTCTTGAAAATCCCCTTTACAAATCTTTCAACTATTTTTAACCAAAGTAAGACGAAAATTTGGGGTCGTTACATAGGAATAACACCCATTTCGGAATGGAAAACCTATGGTAGGCACATAGTTCAAGGAAAGGTAGAGAGCCTTTGGGGATAGCCCTAACACCCATTGTCCATCGGTGCTAAGTCGTTGTCACAGCCCGACCCCGGGGCCGTGACTAGTGCCGATTAGGCACCATTACCGAAACCAAGTACATATTTACACTA
>JAPFFP010070728.1:0-24343 GCA_026153255.1 Solanum medicagineum
TGATTTTATTATCTCTGTTGTTGCTTTTTAGGCACTATTACGCAGGGTGGCTAAGGTGCAGTCCAGGGTACAGGCTTTAGCAACATAGGTCAGACCTTGGGTCAGCCAGACCTTACGGGACACAGAGGAGAGCATGAAGGCATTCATCTGTGCATTGGTAGATAAGAGAGTTAGAGCAGTGGATGCCCGAGTTGATACATTTGAGGAGAGAGTCCAGCGGAGGCTTGAGGACGATAGGCCTACTGACACGAGCGCGGTGACTGAGGAGTTGGCCAAGTTCAAGGCCAACTTATTACATATGTTAGCAGCCCTTGTTGCAGTCCTAAAGGTGGCACCAACGGGCGATGAGGTTTTTGATTGGTTAGCTGACCAGCGCATGCCCATGGGAAGAGGCCCCTCGAGTATGATGACCCGAAGATGAGCTAGAAGAGGCCTCGACCTAATGACCCAGCAGTCCCGATGGAGTAGCTAATACAAGAGGAGGTAGTGCAGGAGTCGATCTTGTTGGTAGCCATACAGAGAGATAAGGAGATGGAACATTCACATGGAGAGGGTTGTTCACATACGGCTGCGACCCAAATAGCTAAGAAGGAGGTTGTGACTCAGGACCCTGCAGACCAGCCAGAGACCGGTGCTTGATGCACCTTGATGTTTGACCCTTTTGACCCCAGTTCTTATTATATTTTCTGTATGGATACTTTGTTCCTTTTGTTAGAAAATCTTTTTATTACGTTGGTTTTCAAATTTGTTTGAATATTTTTATGTTGGATGTTATTCTTACTTATACTTTGCATGTTATATATATATTATCGTGTTTGCTTTTTATTCTTGCCTTTACTTTGAGGACAAAGTATTCTATTTTGGTGGGGTATGGGAAGTTATGGATTAAGGTGATGTTTGAGTAGCCTTGAGTCCATAACTTCCCCTATTCTTGATCTCAAAGTTTTCTTGCGGTGATTCTTTTTCCTTGTGGATGTTTAAATTTCTGTTGAACCGACATGTTTAGATAGTGTAGATAATGTGTAAATTCATAGTAGTGTTATTTGTTGGCATATACATAGTCTTTAAATGCTTTTTGAATTATTTGAAAAATTGGGTACCCTCAAAATTTTTGAGATTATAGTTGTTGAGGCATTCATGCATTTTGCGTATCTAGCAATGTTTGTTCTGATAGTGTGAAGGTAAGTTGAGGCTTGAAACAAGACTTGTGATTCTATACTTGATCGTGGGCGCAATTCCATGTGTGTTGTGAGCTTATTTTGCTGCATTAATGCATCATGTATGGACTCAGAACATGCCTTGTTACTCTAAGTTTGGTTCGGTGATGTGGTTGATTTTGAAAGGATCTTAGGCATTTGTTCTTCGAGTAAACCCACTTTTAGCCTAAATGACCTACCGAATGAGTAAGTGAATCCTTTGTTCTAAATTTTTGAGCTTCGCATGTACTCATTCTTTCTTGACACCTTGCTAGCTTAACCTTGTTTGATGAAATGCCTTGATACTGGCCCTGGTCTATCCTTGAACATGTGAATCTTAATTGAGGCTAAAAGCCTAAGTTGAGGGTGGCTACAAATTGTGGCCTTGGTTTTGGGGAAAAGATATTGTGTACTTCATCTCAGGCTAAAAGCCTAAGTTAAGGGTGGCCCTTATTGTGGTAAAGTAATAACAATGAGGTGGTTAGTTGGAAAATAAAGAAAGAAATGAAAAATCATGAGCTGATTGAAGAAAAAGAGAAGAAAAGTGCATTGAGTTGAGAAAAAATAGCAAGAATTGAGTTCAGAAATAAGGCACAACTGAAAATAGGAAGAGAGCACTCGAGAAAAGTTTGAAACATGAGAATAAGGGTGGATTTAATGAAAATGGTTTGGTTATAAAAGCAAAAGTTTTGGTAAACAAGGTTCAAGGATAGCTTTTAGTCACTACTTGCCTAAAATGCCATACCAAAGCCCCCTAAACCCATGTTACAAGCCCTTAAGTCCTAAAGTGATCCAAATCCAGTTTGTCACCAAGCCAGAAGATGAGTATAGGGGCAAGCCTATGGTGTTAGTCATTGTACACGAATTTCAATTGTGAGAGTGAGAATGTTTCCTTAGTATCTAAATTCTAAATGCTTTTTGAGTGTGTGAGAGGGACTTCTTTTCTGTGGGGGCATTTGCATTAGTTGATTAGCATATGGCTACACTAGTGATTGTGGATGGTTGAGGCTCCTAGCTTATCATAGTTAGGTTGCCAGATTCATCATCATGTTTTTGTTGTGCTTAGTAGCTTTACAATATGGTTTTCAAAATGATAGTTGGGTACCTGGATTAGAGTGAATGATGTATGTGCCATTGGTATAGTTGCTATATATTTCTCATTGTTTGCATAGATTGAGTCATCGCTTGAGGACAAGCAACAATTTTAAGTTGAGAGTGTTGATATGCTGTCCAAATACAACACATTTGATGCCTAAAACAGGGGATTTTGTGAGTTTTTAATGCGACTTTTTCTGGTTTTTATGTGTTTTTGTGTTGTTCTTGCAGAAAAGTTAGGTTGGCATGATTTTTGAGTGAAATTGCTAAGCATAGGACATACGAGTTCACCTATGAGTCCTACCGTAAGCTACGAGTCGTAGGTTGTTATCATAGCAAGAAAAAGAGACCCAAAATTAGAAATCTGCTAGGTGGAGGTCAACCTTATGCAGTGACCATACGAGTCGTAAGTCTCACTACGACTCGTATAGATGTTCTCGTAGCCGAGAATGGAGAGCCTAAATTCTGGATCAACAAATGAAGTCCTAGACTACGAGAGGAGCATACGAGTCGTAGCCCAAGCTATAACTCATACCAATGGGTCGTACCAGGTGAGTCCTAGATGCCAAGAACTTGATACAAGACCCTGATTACGACTCGTAGGTCACCCTATGAGTCGTACCTGTGAGACGTACGAGATGCCAACTGTCTTTTCTGTGTAATTTTTATGGTTACTTTTTAAGCACTATAAATACTTTAAGTTAGGTTTTATTTGGAAAAAAAGGAGGAGAGGGTCGAAATTCAGAAGAGAACATCATCTTTGAATATACTCTCAAAGAATTTTTTAGGGTTTTATCTTAGTTTATCATTTTCTCTTGGAAAACCCACTTTTGGGGATTGCAAATCTTGCCTTGTACTTATTGTCAATCTATCAAGCTTTTGGTTAGGTGGTGTCTTCAACCTTCATTTCTTTGGATAAAATTCTCAATAATGTCTTATATTTGCATTTTTTTTGTTTTGCCTTAGCCATGAATAGTTAAGCACCCACAACTTGGGGTTGTGGGAACTATGGGTAGTTGACTTGAGATGACCTAGGTTAGTGCATTTCTATGATTGGGTTTTTGCATGTATTGTCTATTTGTCTTCGTTATGATTGTTTTTTAGTGGTGGCCAACACCAAATCCTGCCTACTTTCACGATCCCGACCAAGGTAGTAACGAATAGGAAAAGTGAAATAGATGACAAGATTCAATTGATGTGTTCTTTTCTAATCAAACAAACCTTTCCAAGGGGAGGTTGACTAGGACAATAGGTAATTGTTAGTTGGCACGCTATGGTTGCCGACCAAGCGCCATGGTGAAATTCGACCTTCACCTTCACAAGAGGGCTCAAAAAACCTAAGTTACCAACCTGCATGCGAATCTCTAGTTGTAGTTATGTTATCTAAGGTAATCGAGTTAACGAACCATGGGGAACACAATTTCCAAGTTGTCCCTAAAATTTAGTGTTTTCCCGCATTGTAGTATAGTGTTTATTTTACATTGTTCTTGAATCACAACCCCCCCCCCCATTTTAGTGATTTTAGTTATAAATACTTGAAATGATTGCTTGTATTCCCTGTGGATTCGACCCTAACCTCGGTTAGGTTAATTGCTAACAACGACCGCTTTCTTATTAGAGCGTGAACATCAGACATCATTGAGCGACAACCACAAGCTGATACCTCTAATGCTGAGTTCCGCCAGGCGATTCAAAATTTTATCTTAGGAAGTAATGGCATAGAGAGGCTGACAGGGAGAAGGAAGATAGGACACATTAGACATTACGAAGATTCGTGAGTTCCTGAGAATGAACTCGCCAGAGTTTACGAGGTCAGTATTGAGTGAGGATCCTAAAAATTTCATACATGAGTTGTAAAAGGTGCTCCAGGTTATGCATGTTGCTAATGTTTCGTATGGTGATGTTATCTTCTTACCAACTTAAGGTTGTGGCCAGGCTGTGCTATGGCTAGTGGTGGAAGGCTAGGGGAGAACGTGCACCACTCTTGAGCTGGATTGTGATTGAGAAGACCTTCTTAGTTTATTTCTTCCAACAAGACATTAAGGGAAGGTAAGGTAAGAGAATTTTTAAACTCAAAGCAAGAGTATAAGAGTACAACCTTAGCTTCACTTAGTTATCCCTCTATGCTACGGATGTAGTAGTGGAGATGACAAGCAGGATAAGTTTGTTCTTAGTTTGGCTCTCTCGCATGAGTAATAGGGAGTTCATGGAAGCTATTATAATAAGGGATATGGATATAGCCGGCTGATGAATATGTGCAGCAAGTTCAGGAGGAGAAGCTGAAGGATAGGGAGGACTTTTGTAATAAGAGGGCCAAGACAACCAGCAATGATATCGGCAAGAAGGAGCTGGGGATGGAGCCACCTACCTTTTCAGTTAGGGTCATCTAGTACAGCTCCATCACCTGCCAATACGTCTGCACCAAGGTCCAGACACGAACAAAGGTTCTAGAATTTCAGAGCACAGGGTACCCAGTCACAAGGAAGTTTGTGTCAGACTCGATCCTAAGGCCTAGCCATGATACAACAAATGTGACACCTATAGGTGTCCCATTTGAGCCTCTTGTTCATATTATAAGCATATATAATGTAAATAAGCAATCATAAGAGTAAGTAAGTGGACCATAGCATCACAAGAGTCAAACGTTTCCCTTTAGGGGGAATTACAACATCTTTAGTCCAATACATGTCTCTACATACTTGATCTTGGCGAGGACTATAACATAATTTAATTAGTTCACCCTTAATATAATAAAGTAAAAAAGTTTTAGGAACATCAACATAGGCAAGAAATATAAAGGCTTGTCTCGAAAGCAAGGGAACTCACTAAATCTTCAATAGCAACACTAAAAGCTAGCCAATATAGTGAGGAATATAATTATCGTCCATCCCTACATGGTGACACCATGTAGGCATGAGTATGAGTTAGTATGTTAAAATGTACTAAGTATGTAATCATGCAGTCCATCAATGAACATCGTATATAACACGAATATACATTGTCATAGCAATAGAATAAGGACAAGATATGCGCGAATCAATGTACCTTTAATTTCATAGAAGCATCATAAAACATTCATAGCCTAATAGACATACACATATAGGAAATAAAACCATAATCGACAATAAGACTATGCAAAATATTACGTGGAATCCCCATGATCCCTCTACATCAAGTAAAAGAATAGTCTAATTTGCCAAGGTAGAATCGATCCTCACCCAATAGGCTCTATCCTAGAATGGTCAGAGCCTATCATTTTGACATAACCCTTTAAGTTATATCCTAGCATGGTAAATGTCCATTAAAACCTATATGGATCCATTAGCATACCTTATAGGCATATAAATATCAACATCATCCTATGGTGACATGAGTTATGGGACAATGAAATCTACCAATATCCTCTCGGTGCTAAGTCATATGCCATGGAATATATAACCATCTATATATATAGACATCATTATAATCCATACTTTTATCAAAATTTTATTTTCACAGTTTGTAAATAGACTTCATAACCTCATCATGTTATAGGAATAGTCCATCTACAGAACTTTTAATATAATGTTGGTATATTCCCCATCTTTTCATCATTTCATAAACATTAGGATGATAAGTCACCCCCATCATGATATCATCATCATCCGCATCATAAAATCATAGTGATAAGATCGTAGCTTTAACATAGGAAATTTAGGGTCATGTGTGAGTTCATTTGCAATTAAGCTTAACATATACCATTAAATGAAAATCATGTAGGAATCATGCAATTGAGATCACATTGATTCATTTGTATAGGAACCCACATCATTTTAAAAAGTCCCTAATCATCATATACTTGAAATCATCCAAGGAAAAAATATCAATTTCATGTAATTGGCATGAATCCATATTAGGATTGATTAATAGACATGATCTCCTTCATAATTGAAGAAATTGAGTAGAAGTAGAGAAGACGCATACAATTTACATAATTGAAATTAGCTAGAAATTGAGAATTTAGAAGGAGTTCTCACATACCTTTATAGTAAGCACCTTAGAATTCGAAGAGAAAATAGAGAGTTTGAGTTGATAATGGAGATCCTTGCTTGTAGAAGAAGAAAAGTTTTGATAGTAGTTTTAGAGAGAATTTTTGTATTGAGTGATTTCAAATGGGGTCAATTTAGGGGTTAAAAACTATTTACTAGGTTGATTTTGGACATAAAAAATGTCTATTTTCATTCTAGGCTAGTTAGGAATAAGTTCTAAATGATCTCACTTGAAACTGAAATTGTATCAGAAAACTTTTACCCATGGTGAACCAAGGGCACGACGCACACATGCTCCCGTATAGGTCATTTTTGAGCAAAATTTAATTTTTACTTGTTTTGACATAAGAATAAGTTTAGGTCATTTCTGTACAAAAGTAAGCCCACTCCGTGATGCGAAGAGGTCATGTACTCTTTTGGGAATGCAAAATTTTACAAAAAATTATTCTTTGATACGGTTGATCTAACAATCAAAAGAGACCTCTTTCTCACATAAATTTTTCTCTTAATTAAGAATCGAAAGAGACCTCTTTCTTACATAATTTTTCCAAAAATAATACGGATGACAAGACATACAAGACATCTTTAATAAGGCCATAGGAAGGCATTTTTAGTGGTGTTACAATATCTCCCCCTTGGGAACATTCATCCTCAAATGAGATTATGATTAGCTTGAGTAGAGTAGAGTACGTGACTAACAACTTATCATGAATGTAGTAATGCAACTTTAAAACAACTTTAGAAATTATTTTCATGAGTACTCATGCATGTAATGGGACATAGATAGATTGATACTTAGAAGCTTTGAAAGGGTAAGCATGAGTGATTAAGTACCTTAGGCTTGAGTAGAAGGAAAGAGCTAAGAATATTGTTTCATCATGTCTGTTTCCGCTTCCTATGTTCACTTTTGATTTTTTGATTTCTCCACCATACTTTGATATATCCAAGCTCCTTGTTTCTCAATCTTTTAGCTTGTAGATCCAAAATCTCAACCAAAACTTCTTCGTAGGTCAAATTCTCCTCAATACTAATGTCGTTCAAGGGTACAACAATAATTGGATCACTAACATATTTCCTCAACATTAACACATGGACTACTAGATAAACCATAACCAATTTCCTTGCCAATTCTAACTTATAAATTACCTTACTAATGTTTTCCAAGATCTTATAAGATCTTATATATTTAGTACTCAACTTTCCCTTCTTGCCAAAATGAATTATATCCTTCATAAGATATACCTTGAGATAGACCCAATCGTCATCATTTAATTCAAGATCCCTCTTTCGAATATCAGAATATGACTTCTGGAGACTTTGGGAGGTCTTCAATCTCTCTCTTACGATTCTTACTTCTCCATGCCTCAAGTAACAAGTCGGAACCCATCAAAGGCATCTTCCCAACTTCACACTATTCTATCAGGGACCTATATCTCCACCCATACAAAGCCTTAAAAGGTTATATCTCAACGCTTGAATGATAGCTATTGTTATATACAAATTCAATCAAAGGTAGGTGATCATTCCAATTTCCCTTAAAGTCAAGCACACATGCCCTCAACCTATAATGTTTGCATTATTCTCTCGGCTTTGCCATTTGTTTCAGGATGAAATGTGGTGCTTAACTTTACCCTGGTAACAAGTTCCCTTTGAAAAGACTTCCAAGAATGTGATGTGAATTGAGTACCACGATCCAAAACAATAGACAAAGGCACACTATAAAGTCTTACCAGTTTCTTAATAAATATCTTGGCATAATCCTCCGCACTATAAGACGTCTTAACTAGTAGAAAGTTGATTGATTTTGTCATCCTATCCATAACTAGCCATACATAATCAAAAGTCTTAGGCAAACTCATAACGAAATCCATATTTACATCCTCCCATTTCCACATAGTAATATCGATGTCTTAGGGTAAGCCTCCCAGCCTTTGATGTTTAACCTTACCTCATTGGAAATTTGGGCATTCCGCCACAAACTTGGCTATATCTTTCTTCATACCACTTCCCCAATACACTTCCATTAGATCTCTATACATTTTGGTGTGTCCAGGTGGATAGAATACTGTGACTTATAAGCTTCACTCAGTATCATCTCCCTTAGGCTATCCACATTTTAGACACACAATCGGCCTTGGTAATAAGTACCCTATCTACCCCTTTTGAGAAAAGCTCAGTCTTTTTATCAAAACAACCAACTTTTTCATTTCCACCAATGTTGGATCCATGTCTTTCCTTACTTTACCTTCTCTATCAATGATAAATCTACTCCATTTTGCACAAGAATACTACCAAATTGTGAAATGCTCAATCTTACACCCAATCAACACAATCAGTGTACGTCCTTTACCAACTCTTTTCTTTCATTCTCCACATGAGACACACTTCCCATAGGCACTCGACTAAGAGCATAGGCCACAGGATTTTGCCTAACCTCGATGATATAATACACTCATGTCATAGTCCTTATGCAGTTCTAGCCATCTCCTTTGCCTATGGTTCAAGTCCCTTTGGTTAGTAAATATATCAACATGCACCCCTAAAAGATAGTAATGCCATATCTTAAATGTAGACACAATAGCCAACAACTCAAGATCATGGGTTGGGTAGTTCCTTTCATGAACCTTCAATTACCTTGAAGCATATACATGACCTTTTTATGTTGCATCAACACACAACCTAGTCACATATTTGTACCTTTCAATAATGTAAAACTAGGGGCTGAAGTAAGGCGATCTTTCAATGTTTGAAAACTCTTCACACATTCATCTGTCTATCAAAATTTCACCTTTTGGGTCAACCTAGTCAAAGGCGATGCAATAGAGGAGAATTCCTCAACAAATCTCCTATAGTATCCGACTAAACACAAAAACTCCAAATATCCAAATGAGACAATGTTCTAGGCCAATTCTTCACCACCACCATTTTCTTTGGATCAACCATAACACCATCCCTAAACATAATATCACGACCCAAGCCTAGGGCCTAGACGTGACACGGTGAATGGGGAACTCGAAGGGACCCCAAACAAGCCTCTTAACATATCATTACACATCATTGATTGCGAAAGCAATTAAACAACATAATAAGAGTAGAAATGAGGAAAAAAGGTCTAAAGGACTACTTTCATAACATAAGCATTAAAACAAAAGAGTTAAGGCTCAATATATAACATGTCCAACAACACCTCTAATACATAGATAAGAGCGGGGGCCAAAAATAGCAACCCGACTCACCCTCATAGTCAATACATACATAAAGAAAGATTGCCTTAGTACATAGCATGAGATCATAGATATTGTCTCCTGTGTGGAGAACTCACCAACTAGATTAAGAGAATTCGTTCTAGCCATGTGGTGGGAGATGCTCTAGTGAGGCTCCAGTTCCTACATGTTGACATACATGTAGGCATAGAGTATGCGTTAGTATATTTGAATGTACTAAGTATGTGGTATGCAATTCAACAAGAGATAAACAACATAATCAAAATGCATAAGCACAGACAATGATTAGCATATAACTATGTGGCATGTATGAATAATGCTTGAAGTAAAATCATGCTTATATAGAACATAATACATGTGTAAGAAGAGACCATCATTAGTGAATTCATAGTTTATCAAGGTATAAACCCCTTGATTGGTTGGTGGATCGTTGCACCCTACCACCCTTGGTGATTGAGGTACAAACCCCTCAACCCGGTCATCAAGGTACAAACCTCTTGATTAGTTGGTGGATACTCACACTCTACCACCCCTGGTGATTGATAAACAAACCTCTCAACCCGGTTATCAATGTACAAACCCTTGATTGGTTATCAAGATACAAACCCCTTGATATGGTTACCCGGACTCTTAACCCCCCGAGTCGGGCAGGGTCAATTTCCAACACTATATAAGAGAATGTCATATACATACATTCCTTTCATCATCATAAAGTCAATCAAATCACAAGACATGCATTGGACCTTCAATTTCTCAAGAAACCATAATCGAACATTTTATCAAACACTTGGCGGGTGTGCAGTGTTACTGTAAAACCATAGAATTCAAGAACGGAATAATGCTAGAAAATTCAGTGTAAAACCATCAACAGATACTCGGTAATACCCTCAAACAATATACATCAAAACTCTTCATCAAATCTCACAATAGATCTTAGATTCATAGCTCAAAACATACTAAAACAATTACAATTTCATGAAACCCCAACCTAGTGTGCAGTGAAATTCATAATAAGTGAGACCCATGAGTAAATCAACTTTAAATCATGCAATGTAGGTAAAAAGGAAGCTTGGGCACCATGGATGGTAGGACCCATTGGTTGACACCCACATACCTTAGCATTGGAGAATTCCTTGAAGAAGATTCGAAATGGAGACTTGAAGCTTGAGCAAAATCCTTAAGATCCGAAAGAGAATTGGACACTTGAAGTATGAGGTAAAATATTGTCTAAGTGTTTGAGAGAGTATTTGGGAATGTATTGAATGATATGAAGGTGAAATATGGCTAAGTATAGGTATTTTCACGCATTGGAACACTTGGGCCAAAAACCCAAAAGCCTTGGACTGAGATAAAAATCACTAGCAACAAAATACACAGGTCCATGATGCGGACCTATCGTGGAGGAAAAATTTACACAGGTCTGCGACGGCTGCACTTTGCAGCACCGTCGCAGCATCATCGCGGATAAATTCTGAAAATCAAAATTTTAGAAAAATGAAATTGCGATTCCCTTGCTGTAAAATCGGGGTTAGACCACTCAATTTGGCCCCTTATCAAGAATATGAAGTTGAATTTTCTATATCAAGCACGAATTTTGAGATATATGAAAATTATGATTCCAGACATTTTTGGGCAATTTTTGGGGTTGTCTCAATATTTCCCCCTTGGGATATTCATCCCCGAATGTCAAAGAATGGCATATGAGAGACGTAAACATGATAATTTCATCCCACATAAGGATGCAACAATGCACTTAAACATCATTTTAAAAATATCAACATAAGTGTAAAATCATCATGAACTTTGTCAACATAAACATGAATGCATGCAAATGTCATGGGCTGAACGTAGACTAAAAATCACAAAGGGGACTTAGAGTTAGTACCTTAGGCTGAAATATTGTGGAATAGATAAGGATAACGTTTTTGCATGTCCACTTCGTCCTCCCATGTAGCACTATCGACTGTTGATTCCTCCAAAGGACCTTAACAGAAGCAACGTCCTTGTTCCTTAGCCTCTTCACTTGCCTATCCAAGATCTCTACTAGAGCCTCCTCATAAGTCAAGTTTTCTTTATCTGCACCCATAACATCCAATGGAACAATAGCATTCGGATCACCCAAATACTTCCTCAACATAGACACATGAAACACCGGATGAACCAAATTCATTTTACTAGGCAACACCAACTCATAAGCCACCTTACCAATCCTTCTCATCACCATAGAAGGACCGAGATGTCTAGGGCTTACATTACCTTTCTTACAAGAAAAACCACACCCTTTATGGGTGAAACCTTCAAATAAACTGAATCACCAACTTTGAATTCAAGATCCCTTCTCCTCATATAGGCATAGGACTTTTGGCAACTTTGGGTCGTCTTCAACCTTTCTCTAATCATCCTAACCTTCTTAAGAGCCTCCATAACCAAATTTGGTCCCAACAAAGCCACCCCTCCAACCTCAAACCACCCAACTGGTGATCTACAACGTCTACCATAGAGAACCGCAAAAGGGGCCATACTGATGCTAGAATGATAGTTATTGTTATAGGCCAACTCAATCAATGGAAGATGATCATGCCAACTACCATTAAGCTCCAATACACAAGCCTTAAGCATATACTCAAGTGTTTGAATAGTTCTTTCAGCTTGGCCATCCCTTTGAGGGTGAAAGGTTGTACTAAGTTTAACTCTTGTACCAAGACCCCTTTGAAAGGACCTCCAAAAATGTGAAGTAAATTGAGCACCAAGATACGATATAATAGACAAATGAACCCCATGCAACCTTACCATGTCATGAATGTATAACCTAGCATAATCTTATATGTGGTCTTAATCGGTAGAAAGTGAGCCGATTTCATCATTCTATCAGCCACAACCCAAATGGAATCAAAACCCTTTCTAGTCTTGGGAAACCAACCATAAAATCCATATTCATCTCCTCCCACTTCCAAGTAGGAATCTCTATGTCTTGTGCTAGGACATCAAGCCCTGTAGGAATCTCTGTGTCTTGTGCTAGGCCATCCAGCCCTTGGTGCTTAGCTTTGGGTTGTTGACAACTATGACAACCGGAAACAAATTTGGCAATGTCCTTCTTCATACCTCCCCACCAATACACCTCTCTCAAATCTCTGTACATCTTAGTAGAACCTGGGTGAATAGAATAGAAAGAACCATGAGTCTCATCAACAATCTTTTCTCTCAAACCATCAACACAAGGCACACATAACCTACCTTGGTATCTACGGGTACCATCTCACCCTTGGGAGAAAACCACTAATTTATCACCCTTTACCAATGCCTTCAATTCTAACAAAGTCGGGTCAAGATCTTGCTTAGATTTCATCTCATCAATCAAGGAAGATTTTGAACCATCAACAACCACAATACAAGCATTATCAACCTCTTTCAACCTAACCCCCAATCTAGCGAACCGATGGACCTCCCTAGCCACCCCTTTGCCACCATCATCAACATGAGCTAGGCTACCCATAGACACCCTACTCAAAGCATCAGCCACCACATTAGCCTTACCAGGATGATAATGCACGCTCATATCATAGTCCTTAAGGAGTTCTAGCCACCTTCTTTGTCTCAAGTTGAGATGTTTTTGAGTGAAGACTTATTGGACACTCTTATGATAGGTGAACACATCAACATGCACCCCATACAAATATTGATGCCAAATCTTCAAAGCAAAACCACCGCGGCTAACTAAAGATCATGAATAGGATAATTCTTTTCATGCACTTTGAGTTGTGTAGAAGCATAGGCTATCACCTTACCAATTTTTCATTAGAACACAACCCAAACCGAACCTTGAAGCATCACAATACACCCTTAACCCTTCTAGCCCATCTGGTAGTACAATATAAGAGCAGAGATAAGCTTATCTTTCAATGTTTGGAAACTCTTCTCACACTCATCGATCCATACAAATTTAGCTTGCTTTTGAGTCAACCTGGTCATAGGAGAAGCAATAGAAAAGAACCCAATCATAAACCTCCAGTACTAACCCGCTAAGCCCAAGAAGCTCCTAATATCCGACGAGGTCAATGTTCTTGGCCAATTTCTAATAACATCCGTCTTTTTAGGATCTACCTTAATACCATCCCCTGACACCACATGACCTAGAAAGGCAACCTCCTTCAACCAAAATTAATATTTTTCATACTTGGTATAAAACTTCTCTTCCCTTAATCTTTGTAGCACTACCCTCAAATGACCCATATGCTCCTCCTCACTATGTGAATAGATCAAAATATCATTAATGAAGACCACAACAAATGAATCAAGGTAGGGTTTGAAGATACTATTCATATGATCCATGAAGATAGCCGGTGCATTGGTCAACCCAAAGGACAACAAACTCATAATGTCCATACATAGTCTGGAAGGCCGTCTTAGGTATATCAACCTCCCTCACCTTCACTTGATGGTACTCGGAGCGTAGATCAATCTTAGAGAAGTGGCTATCCCCTTTCAATTGGTCAAATAAATCATCACTTCTTGGAAGAGGATACTTATTCTTTATGGTGACCCAATTAAGTTGTCTGTAGTCAATACACATTCTAAAGGACCAATCCTGCTTCTTCACAAACAATGCTGGAGCACCCCAAGGTGATTGGCTAGGCCTAATGAAACCTTTCTCCAACAAATCTCTCAATTGCTCCTTTAACTCCTTTAACTCGCGGGGGCCATGCGACAAGGGGGAATAGAAATGGGTTGAGTATTGGGAAGAAGATCTATACCAAAATCTATTTCCCTTCGGGAGGAACACCAGGAAGATCATTAGGAAAGACATCAAGGAATTTATTAACAATCGGAACCTACTCTATAGGAAGGATCTCAGACTCCATATCCCTTACCCTCACAAGATGATAGAGTCACCCCTTAGAGATCAACTTACGGGCTTTAATGCAAGAGATGCATCGACCCTTGACCACCACATCATGACCTTCCCACTCAAGAACGGGTTCATTTGGGAATTAGAATTTGACCCTATAGGTTCTACTATCAATAGAGGCATAATATGCATGCAACCAGTCCATCTCAAGAATGACATCAAAATCAACCATATCCAACTGAACAAGATCACAAGGCAAAATCTTATGAAATATGCAAACAAGACAATTTCTATACACCTTTGTAGCAACAATTGATGTACCAATAGGAGTAGAAACCTCTTAAGATTCACAAAACAATTCGGGTTCAACAGGAAAATTGTTGGCGACAAAAGGTGTAACAAAAGAGAGTGGCACCTGGATCATTCAATGCATACACATCAAAATCAAAGTCTTTTAACATACCGAGGACGACATCGGGAACCTCCTCAACCCCTTGCCTCCCTTGGAGTTCATAGAACCGATTGGGCCTTGGGGCACCACTTTGTTGACCACCTCTCCCCAAAGGAACTGCATTTGCACCTTGTGGACAAACCTCCTTACCCTTATTGCGGTTACGAGGACAATCAATCTTTTTATGACCCACTTACCCACATCCATAACATGCATTAGTATCTTTCAAACATGGGCCCCCATGAGCCATACCACATCTTGCACACACATAATTAGGAGCCATACCACAAACAGCTTGGGCGCTTGGGAGGTCATTGGCAAACCCCCTATTAGAAGGACGAGAAGAATCTTGGCCTTGATGGAACTGGCCACCCTTGCGACTTTGGAACTTCCTCTTAAAATAGGCCCTCTTGGTCTTATTACTCCTCCTCTTCCTCAACTTCTCCTTCTCTATTTGTTTGGGATAGGTCATCAAACGGGACAAGTCCATGTCACTAGTTAACTTGCAGACCAGCATTCCTTACTCACCAAATCGGATACACCCATCATGAACTTGTTCATTCTCGACCTTGGATAGGCAACTAAGTAAAGAGCATGTTTAGATAGTTGATTGAACTTGAGGGTATACTTCTTCACACTCACAGACCCTTGTCTCAAATTCATAAACTCCACCAATTTAGCTTCCCTAAGCTCAAGAGGAAAGTATCGATTAAGAAAAGCCGCCTTGAACTCCTACCGAAGCACCACATTATTGATTCCTTTCTCCTTCTTCCATTGATTAAACCATATTTGTATTACCCCTTTGAGTTGGTAGGCCGCCAACTCCGCTTTCTCCTCCGATCTAACACCCATGATAGCCAAAACCTTGTAGACCTCATCAATGAACTCTTGAGGGTCCTCATCTACCTTCGACCCATAGAGTGACTGTGGGTTTGTCCTCGTGAAGTCTCTCACCCTAGATCTCAGGGTAGGAGCATGAGGGCCTTGGGCCCTTGATTGACTTATCATTATACATCATTGATCACAGACACAATTAAACAACATATAAGAGTAGAAATGAGGAAAAATTTCTAAAGGGCTATTTTCATAACATAAGCATTAAAAAAAAGTGTTAAGGCTCAATACATAACATGTCCAACAACACCTCTACTATATAGATAAGATCGGGGGCCAAAACAAGTAACTGGGCTCGCCCTCATAGTCAATACATACATAAAAAAAGATAGCCTTAGTATATAGCATGATATCATTAATATTGTCCCAGAAATGGAGGGCTCACCAAATAGCTTGAGAGAATTCGTTCTAGCCACGTGGAGGGAGATGCTCAAGTGGGGCTCTGGTTCCTAAATGGTGACATCATGTAGGTATAGAGTATATGTTAATACATTTGAATGTATTAAGTATGTAGTATGCAATGCAACAAGAGGTAAGCAACATAATAAAAATGCATAAGCACAGACAATGATTAGCATATAAAAATATGGCATGTATAAATAATGCTTGAAGTAAAATCATGCTTATATAGAACATAATACTTGTGTAAGAAGAGACCATCATTAGTTAATTCATAGTTTATCCATGATTGGTTGGTGAATCGTCACACCCTACCACCCCTGGTGGTTGAGGTAAAAACCCCTCAACCGGTTATCAAGGTACAAACCCTTTGATTGGTTATCAAGGTACACACCCCTCGACATGGTTAACCCTTAGCCCCCTGAGTAGGGCTCGTCAATTTCCAAAATTCTATAAGAGAATATCATATACATATATTTGTTTCATCATCATAAAGTCATTCCACTCATAAGACATACATTGGACCTTCAATTAATGAAGAAACTATAATCGGATATTTTATCAAATACTTGGTGGGTGTGTAGTGCTAGTGTAAAACCATGCAATTCAAGAGTAGAATCATGCTAGAAAAATCATTGTAAAGCCATCAATAGATACTTAGTAACACCCTTAAGCAATATACATCAAAACCCTTCATCAAATCTCATAATAGATCTTAGATTCATATCTCAAATCATGTTAGAACAATCACAATTTCATGAAACCCCAATATAGTGTGCAGTGAAATTCATAATAAGGAAGACCCATAAGTAAATCAACTTTAAATCATGCAATTTCAGTAAAAAGGAAGCTTCGGCACCATGGGTGGAAGGACTCATTGGTTGACACCCACATATCTTAGCTTTGGAATGTTCCTTGAAGAAGATTTGAAATGGAGACTTGAAGCTTTAGTGAAATCCATAAGATCAGGAAGAGATTTGGGCACTTGAATTTTGAGGTAAAATATTGTTTAAATATTTGAGAGAGTATTTGGGGATGTTTGGAATGATATGAAGGTGAAATATAGCTAAGTATAGGTACTTTCACGCATGTGAACACTTGGGCCCAAGACCCAAAAGTCTTGGACCAAGATAAAAATCACTGGCAACAAAATGCACAGGTTTGCGTCTGGTCCACGATGCGGACTTGTCGTGGAGGCAAAATTTACGTAGGTTCACAGATTCTAGAAATCAAAATTTTAGGAAAATGAAAGTGCGATTCGTTTGCACTAAAATCAAGGTTAGACCCATTTTGCATTTAATTTGGCCCCCTGATCAAGAATATGAAGTCAGATTCTCAATATCATGGACGAATTTTGAGATATATGGAAATTACGATTTCAAGCATTTCCAAGTCACATTTTCAGGCACTTTTTTGGGTTGTTTCACACAATATGGCCAAGGAATGCCACTTCCCTCAACAAAATTCACATTTTTAAATTGGCATAATAGTTTATCTTCAAGGTGTGCAATACAATCCTTTAGTGACTCACGTGTTCCTCTTCTCTCTAGGTTTAAGTCAATATATATTCAATGAACACCACTACAAACATATCTAAATAAGGCTTGAAAAATTTGATTCATTAAATCCATAAAGATGGTGGGGGATACCTAGACCAAAGATCAATTTTGGAGAAACAACTAATGCCTTGTAATTGGTCAAATAGATCATCAATCCTTAGAAGTGGATACTTATTTTTAATAGTTACCTTTTTCAATTGTCGATAATCCACACATATCCAAAGTGAACCATTCTTCTTCCTTAAAGCAACACAAGAACACCCCATGGAGACATACTAGGCCTTATAAAGCCCTTGTCAAGCAAATCCCTCAATTATTCCTTTAATTCCTTCAACTCCATCGGGGCCATTTGATATAGAAGAATCAAAATGGGTTAAGTATCAAGTAGAAGATCAATGTCAAAATCAATTATCATTTTGGGAGGAATATCGGGCAACACATCGAGAAAGACATCAGGAAATTCATTAACTATAGGAACCAAATCAAGATTAAGAACTTCGGACTCCACATGTTTAACTCAAACAACATGATATATACATCCCTTACAAATCTTTTTCTTAGCTTTTATATAGGAGATGAACATTCCCTTGAATAACTAATCAGTTCCCTTCCATTAAAAAACCAGCTCCTTAGGATCTTGGAATTTGACCCCACGTGTTCTACAATCAATGGAAGCATATGATCTATGCAACCAATCCATACTGAGAATAACAACAAAATCATTCATGTCAAGTTCAACCACATCACATGGAAAAACCTTATATAATACCAAGATGGGACAATTTCTACAGACCTTCTTGGTTAAAACTGATTCACCAACCGGAGTATAGACTTAATATGGCTCTTTCAAAATATTGGGAGACATATCAAACTTTATAGAGAGATAAGGAGTGGCAAAAGACATATATGCACTAGGATCAAGTAAACCATATGAATCAAAGTCAAAGACCCTTAACATACCCATAACCACGTCGGGGGACTCCTCAAATTCTTTCCTAGCATACAAAGCATAGAATCGGTTGCCACGGGGTCCTTCTCCTTAAACGTAGACACCATGTTGCACTTGCCTTTTTTGAGCCAATTGACCTTGATGACACCTTTCCTTTACTTTAGCAACAACATTAGGACACTCGAAAATCTTGTTTCCCATCCTCCTTCATCTAAAGAAAGCATTCGTAAGTATCAAGCAATCACTTCCATAGTTCTTCTCACACTTAGGACACCTAGGAGGAATAGCACCACCCTTAGATACCTCATCTTGCATTTTAGGGGAAAGCACCCAAAACCCTTGATTAACACCTTTAGATGCCCCATGGCCTTATTGGAAATGCCTATCAGCGATATTAGCATGAGAAAACCCACTATCAAAATGATCCCTCTTGGACTCCCTCATCATCATCCTTGGGAGCTTCTCACTCTTTATTTTCTTGGAATGAGTCATGAGTTGATAAATATCAATTTCTTTGACAAGAATTGCCATCTTACATTCTAGATTTGCCAAAATAGATGCACCCTAAATAAACTTGTTCAAGCGGGCTCTAGGATTGCCTACAATAGAAGGAGCATATTTAGACAATTTTGTGAACTTCAGGTAATAAACCCTCACACTTATAGAACCTTTTTTCAAATTCATAAACTCTACCACTTTCACTTCCCTTATCTCAAGACGAAAGAAACAATTAAGAAAAACATCCTTAAAGGCCTGCTAATCAATAGGCCTTTCTTCAACATTTAGATTTTCATTGTGTGAACCAAACTTGAGCTACCACCTGAGTTGGTAAGCCGCCAACTCCGCCTATTCCTTGAAAGATATCCCCATAATCTCCACAATTTTGTAGAACTCATCAACAAACTCTTGTGGGCCCTCACCCACCTTAGAACCGTAGAACTCCAGGGGATTCATTCTAGTAAACTCTCTCACACTAGAAGCCGGAGTAGGAGTCTTTAGAGAAGCAACAAGTTGGGACAACATAGTGAAAATGGCCCTAAACTCCTCATTAGTCACTTGATTGGCTTGAGGGTCTTGAGGAACTTGAGGAGCCGAAGGGGATTGGTCCTCATTAGCATTGACTTCCCTAGCAATCGATGCTTGTCATGGAGCCATTCTCTAAAGTTTTCAAAGAACAAGCATTAGAGGGAAAGAGTCTTGAAGGAACAACATAGATCACAAATAAGTGAAGATTTCCTAAATGCCTCATAGCCTCCTATTCATTGATGTGCAGTAACTTACACCTATGAATACGACTCTGCAAAACGCGACATGTTGGTCTCCCTAGGATACATTTAAACCTTATGCTTTGATACCAAGTTTATCATGACTAGAACCTAGGGCTTAGCTATAATAAGATGAATATGAAACACAAAGGCACTCCATCCAAGCCTCTTGTTCATATCATAAGCATATATAAGGTAAATAATCAATCATAAGAGTGAGCATACAGAACATAGCATAATAAAAGTCAAATGTTTCCTTTTAGAAAATTAGAACATCTTTAGCCAATACATGCATCTAAATACTTGATCTTGGCAAGGAGTAGAACATAGCTTTACTAGTTCAACCTCAAGATACAAAAGTACAAATGTCTTAGGAACATCAACATAAGCAAGAAACATAAAGGCTTGTCCCCAAAGCATGAAAACTCACCAAATCTTCAATATCAACACCAAAAGTTAGCCACAATAGTGAGAGAATGGAATTGTCATCCATCCCTACACGGTGATATCATGTAGGCAAGAGTATACATTAGTACGTTAGAATATACTAAGTATGTAAGCATACAATGCATCAATAAACATCAAACATAATATCTATATACATAGACATAACAATAGAATAGGAACAAGATATGCGCGAATCAATGTACATTTAAGATCGTATGCGGAGGCATCATAAAAATTTCATACCCTAAAAGACATACATATATGGGAATAAGATCAAAATCAATACAAGACCATGCATACTATCACATTGAACATCAATTTTCCCCTACACCGAGCAAAAGAGGAGTCTACTTTATCAAGACAGATCCTCGCACTATAAGCTCTATTCTAACATGGTGAGAACCCATTATTTTGACCAAATACTTTAGGCTCTATCCTCGCTCGGTGAATTTCCATTAAAGTTGTATGGATCCATTAGCATACATTAAAGGCATATAAATATCAATATCATCCTAGGAAGCACGTAGTTATGGGACAATGGAATCTACCAATGTCTTCTCGGTTCTAAGGCATATCCTATGGAATATATAGTCATGTGTATATAAAGACATTATTATAATCCATACTTTACAAAAATAGTACTTTCATATCTTGTAAAATAGACATCATAACCTCATCAAGTCATAGGAATAGTCAATCTACATAACTTTTCATATAATATGGGTATACTCTCCATCTTATCATCATTTCATAAATATTAAGGTCATAAGTCACCCCCATCATCATATCATCATCATTCTTACTGTATAATCAAACTTTCATACTAAAATTCATAGTCATAAGATCATAACTTTAACGTAGGAAAATTAGGGCCATGTGAGAGTACATAAGCAATTGAGCTTTAAATCATGCAATTAGATGAAAATCATGTAGGAATCATGAAATTGAAATCACATTAAATCATTTATAAAGGAACACACATAAATTTCAAAAAGCGCTAATCATCATATATTTGAAACCATTTCATGAAAAACCATCAATTTTATGTAATTGGCATGGATCCACATTTTGATTGATTAATAGATATAATTTCTATTATAACTGAAGAAATTTAGTAGATGTAGAGAAGACCCATACAATTTAGATAATTGAAATTAGGTTGAAATGGAGAATTTAGAGGAGCTCCATAGAAGAATAGATTTTATGGATGAAAACTCACATATCCCTTGGAAAATCCTTAGAATTTTGAAAAGAAAGTGGAGAGATTGAGTTGATCTTCAATAGAGATCTTTACTTGTTGAAGAAGAAAGCTTTTGAGAGTAATTTTAGAGAGAGAATATTTGTAGTGAGTGATTTGATGAATGATGGGGTCAATTTGGGTTTTAAAGACTATTTATAGTGTTGGTTTTGGACATAAAAACTGTCCAAATTCATTCGAGTTCAGTTTAGAAAATTTGGGAAATTAAGACCTAGGTATATAGGGTCTTGTAGAATCCTTAAGTAGGTAAGTCAGGTGGCTTTTGAATTGGAGTTACCATTGGAGATGAGTGTGGTTCATCTAGTTTTTGATGTGTCCATGTTGAGGAAGTGTATAGGTGACCCAAATTCCGTTGTGCCTTTGGAGGTTGCTAGCGTTGAAGAGAACTTATGAAGAAGCCCTGGGTGAAATATTGGATAGGAAAGCCAAGAGATTGAGGAAAAAAGATATTGCATTCATCAAGGTCCTTTGGAGGAATCAACTACTTGTAAGTGTCACATGGAAAGCAGAAGCGAATAAGAAGAAACGATACCTTCTCTTTTTTATTCTACTCAAGCCTAAGGTGTTGAGATATTCTTGCCCAAAAAGCCCCAAATTCCTTCATTTTGCATTTTCATGTCATAATACATGCATGCGTGTTCATGGTATTGGTTTTCAATGATATTTTATGCACAAGTTTGAAAAATTATCATGAAATTGGTGTTTAAATTGCATTATTGCAAACTAATGTTGTGCCTAAACTACACCTCTCAGTTAAGGTATAAGCAGTCGGTGTCAAATATAGAACGTAACAATGATTAGGGTCGATCCCAAGAAGAATAAGGTCTAGATCAGTTAATTATGAGCAATTCAACTGAATTAATCTACTTATTTACCAATGGGGGATTTTGGTAAAATGGAATAACTAAACCTAACCTACCGCAATCAATCAAGTACAAGTGTTGTGAAATTAGTGAGAGAAGTAATTAAGGTATTATGTTCCCCATGCATACCCAACTCGTTATAGTCGGATAATCATAACCTTTTCTTGTGTGTAGCATTAAGAACTGGTAAGTTGTGTTTACCTAACCCTTTGATCCAGGAATTAAGTAAATTTCACAATGTGATTTGATCTATCCCCGCAATGCATTACGAACCCTTACCTTTGTCCCAGTACAATTACCCCTTGATCCGTTCAGGTTGATTAGACTAGAGTAATCATATCGAATCGTACTAATTATCCCTTATCTCATTCATTACCCCCGATCCAATAAATCAAGCGAGTTCTAGCATTGGTCACAGTTAAAAAACATTCTAATTGAAGAGATAATTAATACACACATGCACACTTTCCAAGGATTATGGATTAATCAATTTTTACTTTTATTAGTTCTTCATAGTTTCCACAACCCTAGTTGTGGATTTAACTACTCATGTTGTAGATGAAAGAATCATGTAATGGGATAACATAACTAAACATTTATAGTGATAATTGAAGAACAATAAATCCGAATTCTTCACAAATAATCACAACGTTATAGCTCCAATGTAGTATCAAAAGAAATCTCCAAGAACGCAATAATAATCACAAGCAATGGAGTCTTAACATTTAGACTGCACACTCTCTAAAAAAATATTGTAAAAAAAACTATTTATAATAAGTGGAAACCAATCCTAAAGGAAATTAAAAGACTAGAATCTGGAAATTTGACGATTAAGTATGATATCTCTTAAGAAATTCTTCAAAATTATGATCCTCCAGGCACGATATTATCTTCAACCTATCACCTAACTTATGATTTGTAGGAGCCCTAATCTAATAACAGCTCAACACTTAGCATATTTTTTTAACCTTGACAGATGAACAAGCATACGGGTCGTCAATAAATCAATGACTAATCTGGCAACTCATAACCTCAACATCTGAAAGTTATCCCTTCACTAGATCTCATCCATGAAACCAACCTTAAACCATGGCCCATAGAGGGACTCATAAATCCACAAAAAAACTTGCAATCTGTGCAGCTTGGCCAAAAATCATCCTGATTCCTGAAATCCTGAAAACAAACATAAAAACATATCAAACCTACTAACATCACTTTGAGAACATACAAAATTTTAAGTTTTAAGCATAAAAAATATTGTATTTTGGTGACACATAAACAGCCTTAACTTAAAATTTTTCTTGTCCTCAAGCGACAGACTCGATCTACATAAGTAATATAGCAACACAAAGACCTCAAACTCATGGTATGCATCATAACTCAACAAATCATAGATGCACAACCAAACTCATCAATGCACATACAAGATAATACTCAAATAGACTCATGCAGATCAATACATGACATTGCAACTATGACAAGCAAGGCAATCACAAATAAGCAATTATAACTAAAATAGCCTAATGTCAACAATGTAACTCAAGTGGCCTCACAAAAAGAAGTCTCATATGTCGCTAAGAATGTTATGTTCAATTCAATACTTGGGACAGACACACACTCGCGCTCACAACAGATATTCAAACGTTGTGTACAATACCATAAGCTTGCCCCTATACTCATGACCATGATATTCAACTATTTGACTTAGGATCACTATAGGTCTTTCTTGGCTTGTAACGTAAGCTCAAGGGGCTTTGGTATGATATGTTTGGAACAAAGTGATTATGACCCTCCTTGACTCTGCGCTATTTTACACTTTTTCTCTACCAACACTTATATTTTCAACTCATTGATCCTCTCTTCCTATTT